>VXAA01002805.1:841331-863365 GCA_013399115.1 Anseranas semipalmata | reverse complement strand
AGCTTAGTGATATGGTTTAGTGGAGGACTTGGTAGTGTTAGGTCATAGGTTGGACTAGGTGATCTTAGAGGTCTCTTCCAACATAAATGATTCTGTGATTCTGTGAAATAGAGTCAAGTTATCACCCATACTTAAGTCTTTTTCCATGGAAGGCTTGACAGAATGAAATGCATTCAGAATTTTATCCCACTTCTAACATTAAATCCTCACTTCCCAGTGTGTGATTTTCACTTCCTAGTCCCTAATAACCCTATTTCTTTTTATATTTCTCCCTTTTACCTTCCCCTTCCCCTCTCCTTTGCTTTTCTTTGCTTTTCTTTTCTGCATAAATAGTTGATCTTAAATGCCAAATTATGAAACAAATTACAGAAAACATGATGTTTTTCTAAGAAAATGAATCCAATGTAACCATAGAATAAGTCTGGACTCTGTCACCCTGGGATTTTCTTGTATGTGCAAATATTACTGGAAAGAGTCAAAAGAAGTGACCCTTGAGAGTCCTTTCTTGTGGGAAACAAAATGAGGCAACACCATTTTTCTGAAAAGGTTGAATGGTGCTTAAGTGAGGTAGGAAAGCAATTGTCAGAAAATCATTTCTTTTGCCAAATTTTGTATCTCCTCCTCAATATCTTTGTTTAGGAAAGCTATAAAATCTGTAGGCAGTAGTTACCAGCAGCAGTTTTGCCTAATTTCCTGTCAGAGTCAGTCCAGTCTAGTTTCCTGCCTTCAGACACAGTCAACATTTTGAGATATATGTTAAGATAATGAACCTTGCTGTGCACTTAGCTAGGTATATAATGTTGTTCTTGTACTTGCATATGAGACAGGATTCTCTCTTGATCTCTCCAACCATTAGCTTATGGCCTGAAGACTGACTATGAAGAGAAGCAACATTTTTGGGTTATAGTCTGATGATGCGGGGCACTATCACAAGACAGTAGAAAAAAAAAATACTTGCCTGTGGAGATGGGGAGACAGGTATTCAAGCTTCCTTCTAGGTTTCTATTCTATTTTTTCTTTTCTTTTTTTTTTTTTTTTGTAATTGTGAAGGATTAATCACTGTTTTTTCAAGCATTGTGAAGGCCTATGATACATGTTTAGCACTAGAGAGTCTGAGAAGTTGTCTGTTTTCACTCATGCAAGAAAGTCCAATCTTTTTTTTAAAACATAGCAGCCTACTGGTTACCAAGCAAGAAGTGTTTAAGAAAAAAAAAAAAAAAAGAATATGTTTGAATGAAAACAGATTTGTCTGGACTTCTGGTGTCTTCCCACAGCAGCGTGGGAAGCTGAGATGACCTTGCCTCTGTTCCCCATCATACGGCAGACCACTGCGCTTATTTGGCAGCTCAGCAGCAAGTTACCACCGCTGAGCATCTCCCCACTTGGCCAAGTGGCCAACAGTCAGTCAACCTTGTCTGAGGAATGGCTGAATTACACTTTGGGGGTGGTTGATAACTGAGACATTTTGCAAAAGAACCCAGAACTGCCAAGGGGAGCTTTTATAAAGCAGCCAGAATCACTTCTTTGTAGTATTTTTCCAGACTGTTTCCTACCTCACAGCCTAGCTTACTTTTCCCTCTCCTTCATTTCCATTTTCTCAGGTACTTGGGTAGCTACCCTGAAGTCTATTGTTCAAAAAAAATCTTTCCAATTTACTTTTTTTTTTTTATCCTTGCATATAGCACAGGGCCAGAAATCAGTCTCCACTAAAAGGAAAAGACTCCCCCCCTTAACTCCCTCATAACCCTTTCCTTAACTAGGGCTTTAAAGTACAGAGGAGATACAAGGAACCAGCTTTAAAACTCTCAAAAGGATGAAGCATGCAAATTTGCTAGGAAAAAGCATCCTAAATATTGCAGTTCCAAATACAATGTCTAAGAATCAACAATAATTTTTCACCCACTCTAACACTAGAGTTTGGCAATACCATTCAGCAGGAACTTCTATGTCATTGATGGCTGAGTCAAAATATTTTCTATGACAGGTCACAAAATGGTTTTGCAGCATTTCCACACAGCTGGAGAAATAATCATACAAGCAAAAGGGCGGCAGCTGTGAGATTTCAAAGTCTTACCACAAAAGGAATTCTGGAAATGTAACAAACGTTTTCAAGTCCTCATCATCTGTCTAATCCCTCCAACTCTCTTTCTTTCTTGCCTACATTTGTCTCAAACACTAAGAAATTACTGATACAGTACGGTTCTGGTATCTGATTTAAATTATCTGACGTTTGGAAAAAAAAATCTAACCATAAATAAAAGTAGAGCTCTTTGTCTTCAGGGGTTGGATATCTCAGCTTTAAGTATTAAGTTTTTCTTTCAGAACCCATAAAGTGGGGATGTCTATTTGAATCCAGTAATTCCAGGGTGTGTTATGAAACAAAGACAGAAAGGAAACATCCAAATCTGAAGCACACAGCAGCCATGGTCTAACTTTCAGCCCACCAAACAGCTGAACGTGCAGCTTGCCTTTTTCAGCATACGCTTAAGCCTCACAGAGAGTACTGCTTAAGTGCACTGTGGAATGAGTAGCTTCTTGAGCAGCAAACACAAAATGTCCTGTTACTGCAAGTTTGAACAATATGGGTGAACTGCAGGAAGAGAAAATGACGGAGTAGGCAAGCAATCAGCATAGTGATTTCAGGGCCAAATTTTTCAGGGATTTGCTCTGTATTTTTAGGAATAGTTTGAGTTACAGAATGGTTCAAGAAAATCTGCAGTCTACAGCATTTTTCCTCACACAAAAGGGACACTATTTCAGTTTGAAAATCTTCAGCTAAAGCAAAAGAAGGGTTTATTCAGCACTCTTGAATGTTTTTATATGCATTTCATACACATCTTCTCATCAATAGTATAATACAGAGGAATACTGACCAGCATATACCTTGATGTTCTTAAGCCTAGCTTTTGCTTCTTTGTTTCATTACGAATCAGCTTTGCACTATAGATGCTCAGCTTACCATCTCCTACAGGTACAACATCTGTGGCCACCTGTAACAACAAACCCCTCTTGACTTCCATGGCAGCAAGGATGTGTGCTAAGCACAGTCAACAGCAAACACTCAGAAAACAGCAATGCTGAGCAGATGGCAGTTTCAGATTTACGATCTGAAAATCCACTGGTTTCATCAATATAATACAAATAGCTAAATGCATCTAGTGGTGATTTTGTCATACCTAGGTATGGGGCTGCAGCGATGACGGATGTATTTCTGGAAGGAATTAGCAGCCCAGTGTAGAGACAGATTCTTGGAGCCACTCAAGGTTCGTTTGGGCCACTCAAGTTACAGATAGTCAAAGATTCCCTTTGCTTTCATGGATGCTGAAATGCATTTTGCCTTATTCAGTTCTGAAAGACTCCTTTTGGATCTTGCATGGGTGCTGAGGCTTTTGCAAATCTGATCTTTTATTTGAGATGTTCATCCCTTCTGAAAGGCAAGGTTGTACTGCAGTGCTTTGCATGCAAATTCATGCAGAATAGAAGTGTGGAAAAAATTCTCAGCCAGCACAGCCTGTTAAAAACCTACCAACAGCACAGGTTAGACATAGCTATGCCAAAGAAAGGGGCATCTTGGCTGATGCGTTTTGTGTCGTGAGGAGTCATACAGAAGGTCTCCACTAGGAGGCTCTGCCAGACCCCATTTGCCCAACTCTTCTGGTTCAGATGAGTCTTACAGATGAGCTCCAATGTAAAAGAAGGGAGTTGGCCCCTTTTGTTAAGTGTTCAGAGTACATGGCATGGCTATAGATTTTGCTAGGGCATTAGTGAAATACCTAGAAGGGAATTC
This sequence comes from Anseranas semipalmata, assembly GCA_013399115.1. Classification (NCBI taxonomy): domain Eukaryota; kingdom Metazoa; phylum Chordata; class Aves; order Anseriformes; family Anseranatidae; genus Anseranas; species Anseranas semipalmata. The sequence goes on along the minus strand of VXAA01002805.1, from coordinate 859,578 downwards.
TGCCTCAATACAAGTTACCACACAGCTACTGCAAAGTGTCTTGTCTTATTTATCTTCCTGTACACCCACTGTCAAGCTATGCAACCCCCATGACTTCTACCGTGTCAAAATACCTACTAATAACTACCTAGATGAAGAACAGTCAGGTCAGGCTGAATCCAGGCAAGACCAAAGTGTGTCTAGCTGAAATGGGAAACACTTTGAAGAGCTGGCCAAAACATTCTCACCACCCTTACTCAAAGATATACAGCCATTATTCATCAAAGTTACGGCTGACTTCTCGCTAGACTTGGATGATCAAATTGCAACAATTTCCAGAAATGCTTTTGCTCACCTTCAGCTCTCTAGGAAACTCTGTCCTTTCCTTGTAGATGAGCATCTCGACCCAGTGATCCATGCATTTGTCACCTCCAGCATGAACTCCTGTAACTAGAGTGGAATCTGAAACCTGTGAATGGATCCAGAAGGTGACTGCTGACTTTTTCCATGGTGTAAGGTGCTTTTAGCACAGTATGTCTGAACTCAAGTACCTCAGCAAGCTTCCACTTTCTCTCAGTACCTGTTTACAACCCAAATGACCACCATTTTCAAAGCTAGTGAAGAAATTTCAGGGACAGCTGCATACCTCTGACGTGTCTTAGATGAGGAGGTTCAGTAAAAAAATGTGTGAGAACTACTCACAATATGAATCTGATTTTGCTTTGCTATGTCTGCACCTCTTGCCAAGGTAATCCTGCTGTGGAATGCTTTGCTGGAACCTGATCATCTTCATGAAATATTGCAGTTTTCTCTATGTGACTGGGCTGGAAGGAGAGCTTTTTACTGTATGTGACACAATTCGACAACTGTTTTTGTTCCTTAATCCCTTCCTCCTTTTTTCCACCTTCCTCCCACCAAAAAAACATTTCATGAATGTTGATCCCACAGAGCGCATGCAAAGAATCCCATCCAGGCAACTAAAGACTTCACTACTGCTTTTGATGTCCCATGGAAGGTACTCAGTAACTTGTTCTGGTTATGATTTAAGTCTTAGTAACTCATTTTTTCACCTTCAGGCTCTTTCCAGCTACTGTTACTTTTATTTCAGGGGAGGTAATATAGTTTTTAAGCACTCTGAGTTTTGAAGAGATTTGAATTCTGAAGTTCCACGAGTGAGAACTCCTGAGGACAAAAATCAGTTCAAGTGTTTTATTCACTTGGCTATCTGTGGAATACAATTTGTTTCAAAATACTTAAATACTGAGATATTTTCTGCAGACTACAATAACAAAAATGTTGGAATTAGTCAAGGAAAGGCAACTATTCCATTTAGAATGAAAACACAGGAGGATGGAAGGTAATATTTACAACTTGGTTCTAAACCAGTGAAATAGTTTAATATTTAGGGTTATTTTGACAAGTGACTAAATCCAAGGGAGTACAGGTCAAACCACCGTAGAGAAGATAGTTTTCATACAATAGTAAAGAATGTGAAAAAAAGTAAACTGAACTGAAAGGAATACTCCATCAAAATGTACATTATTCTTTGAAAGAGCAGGGCAGTAAGGGTTGACCCAGAAGACTTAGATGAAAATGAGGGTATACAGTACAGTGTTACTGCACTGAAACCAAGACTTCAAAATGCATGCAAGAGTTTGTACAACGCATAGCAAAAATGCCTTTGTTCTTCAAAGTATAAATCACCCTTGAGTCAATATTCCCATCACAAGTAAGATTCATGGGTAAACTGGCTTGCCTCCATCCTTTTTCATTGTGGAATATCTTGTAGACCCGTAAGGCCTGTGGCCAAAAGTTTTACCTGGCTTTATGGAACAGGCTCAGATTTTGGAGGTGTGCTTGAGACTAAGTTGTGAAGCACCAGTTAGTAAACAGGGAGCTTCTTTGAATTAAACAGAACAATAGACCTGACTGGAATTCATACGACAGAAAGCCAGCTGTAAATTTGTGGCCAACAGACTTCTACGGAGAGGATAATTAAAAGCTCCTTCACACAAGTCAAGGTTGTTACCTTGGTTGTTTGTATACCAAGAGAGCAGTTGTGCGTCTGTGAAGTTCTCCTCCATTTCCCTTTTGCATCACCATTCTGGCTGCATTTTTTCTGGCTAAGGGACATATATTAGCAAAATAAAGCCTTGTTATGGTTTTAGGCAACTTCACAGCCTAAACTCAACATCTGACACATAATTAGTTCACAAAATAGACCAAGTAAAGTCTTGCAGAAAATACAAGTATTTATGTATGACTGTCAATGTTTTGGGAGTGGGGCCTATCTATGGTGCTGTGCATTTTGTAATTTATAAAATCAGATGACAATTGACAACTGCATTTCCATGTTACCAGAGTGGATACTCACCGTAGCAATTACAATGAATGGTTTGGTCTATTTCATGTATGTCACAACTGCAAGGAAAAGAGAAATAATCATTCAAAACTGCCATTGTTGTAGAAAAATTGGGTAGGTTGTCAGGCACATACAGCACAAACATTATTTGGGGTACCATTTTCCCATTCACAGGGATTATTGCTGGGGAGAATGGGCAGCCCAGACAGTTTAGACAAGGCATTTGGTGTGAGTTGAACTAATAAAATTCACAGAAATACCTCAGCATAAATTTCTACATCCCTGCCAGACTGAAGCTGTTTGTCCCAGGGCAGACCCCATGAGGCTGATGTCATGAAGCCATGTATCTTCCTTTCTGCCATATATAGAGGAATTTGCACAAGAAATCCAAATTTGTAAGGTAAGAAGAGCCTGGTAAAACAGAGCAGAGAAGCTCAGAGGGGAGGAAAGATTAATTCAAACCAAGAAAGCTAAAGAACCTTAAGAACCTCTTGGAACCCATGGGTTAGAGAACTGCTCAGCCCTGAGCCCTCAGGCAGGAGCACCAGCTGGAGCTGGACAGACAGATAGAGCTGTTGCCTACACTGTTGCTACTATTCTCGCACTCTTTCAGAGATTCCTGGAGTTTATGGCCATAAAGGGCTATTAGATGATTTAGTCTGACCCATGTTGTTTTTTTGTTTGTTTGTTTTAATTCTGACTGACTCCAGTAACTTGTGTTTAGTTGCAACATATCTTCTCAATTTGAAGATATCAAGAAATGCAGAATCCACTACTGATTGCAACAGTTTGTCCAATGATCAGTCATCCTGACAATATTTAAAAGAAAGTATTTAATTTCAGAGTCAACTGGTTTCAGTTTCTGGTCAATGGTTATGAATGATTTTACCTGGTATTTTCTCCATGTGAGTGTAACTAATAGAAACATCTCAGTATTCTTCTATGTGGCCCTCTCCTGTTTGTGAAGGTGACTTTCCACTTTGAGTTAAATTAGAACAACATAGGAGTAAAGCTATTTAACTGTATCCATGGAGACATGGCATTGGTTTAGCTCAAATAATTAAATTAAATTTTGTCTTTTGCTTAGCACAGAAGACACACACACACCCCGGTGTACAGTGAACACTAATAATTGATGAGAAAGGTCTAATGACAACAAGGAAATGCCACTGCTCTTCAATCCCTGCAGGTGGGAATATATGACTGTTCCAATACTTTGTAAACTCTTCAAATCCAACCACTGGCCATACTTTTTCATTTACATATGATTACTTTTATTGGATATGGAAAACTTCAACAAGAAAAATAAATTAAGAGAATAAGCTAATGTGGCAAGTTGTTTACAGTTACCTATGTCATTCTTTCTATCTCCAGCTGTTCTAACTGATTAATCTTTTGAACTCTGCCACAAAAGCTGCTGTGCTCCTTATAGCAGAATAGTAATAACTGTCACTATAGTTATTACCAGTACTTCTAAAACCTAAAAACTTAATGAAAAAGTAAATTGCAGATTTTCTTTAATGAGAAAGTTGTGTTATTTTGAAAATTATATATTTTTTTTTCATTCAAATCTGGAGAAGATTCTTCATGGCAGACTGAAATTAAGCTTTAGTTTTTTTTTTTCTGACTATTTGTCCATTCCATATTTTAGGGGCAAAACGTAGTGTGCAGAGGGAAGAGGAATGGCAGTAAAAACAGAAAGAAAAACACTTGAGATTTTTTTTTTAAAGATTTCAAGGGAAGATGCTTAGGGAATTAAATTCTGTTACCTTTTAAAGCAAGCAAAATATGTATTTCTTTAAATTTCCTAAAGAAGTCTTCACCAAATCTAAGTCCTTTCTAACCTCATGGATAAGGGACCTTGCCCAGGGAATGTGTGACTAAGCTGGTTGATTCAATAGATTCTCTTAGGGAAATCATAAGAAATGTTTCTTCTGCAACTTCCTAGATCAGGGAAACCTACTGTATTTGCTGCTTCCCTGTTTTCTTTTCTTTGTGGAAAAGTAACATGGAGGAATCATTTCTCAGGGTGGTCACAGCAAATGAATGCATGGATCCAATGGCCATATCTCACTCTGAAGGAAAACAGCATTCCTGATCAGCTGATCAATATGAATTGCTTATGCTCCCAGCCTGAGAATTCTTCCTATCCAGTAAGACTTCAGTAATTTAGTATCACTTACATTAGAAATTACTAAATCACCCAGAGGAAATAACAGTAAAATAATTATAGTCCCTGGCAAAAGGGTTAGTATTTTGCTTTGGTATAAAAGTTGTGCCTTGTTCGTTGAGCTAAAGGAACACTAACAGCTGCACCCTTTCCAGAAAGATTCACACTGAATCCTGATTGACCAATGTAGATTGACATTAGCAAGGTTAAATGAATTCACAAATCTCTTTTTTAAAACACTGATTGAAACTTACGATTCAAAAACCTCTGAGAAAGGCATGGTTTCTTTTTTTTGTTGTTGTTGTTGTTTGTTTGTTTGTTTGTTTCAAGCAAAGAGGTTGAACACCTTTGAATTTGCCTGTATTTTATTCTTTGCCACAGCTCAGACACAGTCACTGGTGGAATTAACTGTGCTAACCAAGTTGCAAAGGGGCTTGAGCTTGAACACTAACCTCATTACAAATATCAGTCAGTTTTAACTAATGCATTTGTGCAATGCTCCATCTGAACAAGTCATATGTGTACAGCACATGTGATACCCTTGTCCTCCAAAGGAAGACCAGTTGGCACTGTTGCAAAAACTCTTGCTAACTCTGCTCATCTGCGTGTTTAAACTGGTAGTTCTTGCAGAACTGCTTATTGTCACTGGTGAGCCATTTCTTTCTAGTTCTCACCAGTAAAAATTGCTTTCCTGGCTTTAATCTCTCTGTGAAACTATTGTAGGTAAGTCTGCTGCCACAGCAATCAAACAAAATATTGTACAGTGCCAAGACATTATGCTACGAATGAATTTTCAGCACATAACTCTCCAAGAACATCTTTCCACCCAGTTAAAAAGGGGTGGTACTTTTTCTCTCATTTCCCTTGGCGGTTTCTCCAACAACTCTCTCCCTAATTAAAGCAATCCCGGTGCAGATTATTTTGCCTGAATTTACTTGACTGAGAGAAATGATACATACCAAGAGTTTTAAAGCACATTCAGAATGTACTAAATAGGAAAGAAAAGAAATATGATGTAAAATGCAAGACAAGGTGTGGTTTGCGAAAGAGAAAATGAACTAAATACCAGTTTGTTTCCAAATATCCAGCAGCAATAAGAACTTTATAATCTTTAAAATCTTTTTTTTCCTTTTAATTTTAAATAGTGAAAGATCTTTCCATGAATAGTATGCATACTTATACTGAAGCATTTCCATCAGCTTGAACAACCTGTTTGCAGTAGAAGATGTAGAGACACTGACTCTCCTGGAAAAGGCAATGTACAGCTGAAGGACAAGCTTCACTGACTGGCAGGGGCTCACCTCTCCCTGTCTCCTGTGGGGCTGAGAGTTGTTCTGCAGAGGTGGCCCACAGGGCTGTTCTGATGGCTCTGGAAGGGGTACACAGGGGTGTGCTACTGTTTCTCTTAAGAGAACAATTCACCATCATGAATTCAATTCTTCACTTAATTAAGGAATACTTCAGCTAGACAGTGAATACAGTAGTCCCTTGAATGACAAAGAGAGTCCTTGTACTGTGGTAAATATTTACATCACTTGTGCATGTGCTGTAATGAAGCTGTTTGCTGGATAAAAGCCTGAAGCATCTCACTATGGCACAGTGCTAGGAAATTTCTGGTTATAGAAAAGCTGATATGTGGAAAGAGCTAAAAACATGACCTTGATTACAAAGGATTTCACCTTATCCAGGTACATCTCTGCCCACTTCCCATTTGCTGGGAAGCATCCCACATTAGCAATGAGTCCCAAAGTGCTGAAGTATTGTGAGGCTACCCCCTTCATACATGTGAAAGTATTCAAAGTGTTTTATTTCCCAGAGACACGGCCACTTAGTAGCTTGTTCCTTGGAGAAAAGTGTGTGTACGTGTGTGTGTGTTGAAATCTTAAATGTCTTGCCTATACTCACATGGTAAGAGCAGTAAGTGAGCTGAGAAGTAACCATAAGTAAACACAGGAACTTCTTCCTCTTTCCTTCTTTACATAGACTAACCTACCTGCATTATAACTTGATGTGACAGGTGCTGCTGCAACTGCAAGTATTTGCTAGGCCTCTTTTCTGATCTCAGAAGTGTGGTAGAGTCTTTTTGCTTTTCTAGGCACTTATCAAACCAACTGTCTTTATCAGGCCTCTGAAATGACATTCCGATATATGAAGATTTACTACATCCAACACAATGAAGTGTCACACAGACTCTGAACAGAAATGACTGGTGTGTTTTAGAGGGTGACAACACTCTGGGAGCACTGTACAATGTTGTGGAGGAGTGCTAGGTTAGTAATCACAGGTCACTGGGGCTGCTTAGCAGTGACCACAGGCACCTCCTGCAGCTGATAGTGTGTGTCTTTCTACATGGCTGGAGAAACATCTGTTTATACAAATAATCTTTATCACACTTTTACCAGGAAGTTGCTTAACATGTATCTGAAACCGAGCATGTTCAAGCTGAGCTCATTTCATTTCAAGCCAAATGCTGTTTTCTGTGCTGCTCAGTGAGCACAAACCATTCAATTTAATGTTGTTACAAACAAACAAAAAAGATAACAAATACCATACGCTTTAGAAAGAGTCCCTTTCCTAGAGCAAGATGTTTTCCAAAACCCTTTCCAAAATAGCTCTAAGAGCAAAAACTGTTCTAAAACTCCTCTGAGCTCCCGGGGAGTGCTGTGCTATGTACATTACTGTCCTTTCCTTCAGACCACTGGTGTTCAGAGCTATTCAGCACACCATCGGCTCTCACCTGCTTAGGTCGGACCTTGGTTTTACACAATGATATAAACATAAAAATTGTTGCCTTGGAATGGCTCAGCAGTCCACTCTCATCTGTTATCCTACCTCAGTACAAAATCTTTTGGAGGAAGCAACCCACCATCCCAGAAGCAACTGTTAGAATGTATGAGGTCAAACCATACCAAAAAAGGATTTTTTTTAATGTTTGTTGAGTTAATACTAAACAGAAAAGGCCATATGTCTAATGAAATAAAATGTGTTCAGAAAATGGAGGTTTCTACAGACTTAAGGTGTCTGATTGGCAACTAAAGGTTAGGCATGTAAGAAAATGCCTGAAAATTCCAATTGGCATTGATCTTACCTATATGATCTAAATGCCTCTCTTGAATCAGTGTCAAGAAAGCAAAACTCTGCTGACTTCAATGGGACAAAGATCTGGCCTTAAATGTTGTACATGTAGTAGTTTTCAAAAATATCTAGCAATGGAGCTAAAACAGAGCTACAGCCCCAGACCCCAAAGCTTTGAGGAAGTTTTGGTTGGAAGACAAGCTTTGCAGCTGGGCTTTGATCTGAATGGAGCAAACCCAAACCGAGGATGAGATCTCCTGTGAAAGCTGAAGAAAATTGTGTTTGGATCCAGATTCAGACTTTACAACTTGGGGCCCAACTCCTAAAATGGTGTAGATGAAGGCCAGGAAAGGCTGCCTGCTGTACAAGCAGACAGAAAGCCCCCCACCAGCTGCGTACTCTGAGCAGCCTAACTGTCTGTGTACAATAGCGTCAACACGGCAGGGGTAAGCCCACAAGGAAGTCTCTGCGGTAAACTGGTTTGCAAAAGCTGAAAGCGATGTGCGTCCTTTGTAGCACAATAGCATGAGGTTATTCTGGGGCTGCTGCAAAACAACCTCGAATTCCTGTTTAGGGCTGCAAATGCAGCTTCTGCAAAATATGTGTTGCAGCTTTGAAAGCAAAGATCACACTGGTTCCTGCTTATCGCATATTGGCTTACACACACTATCAACACCTACCAGTTCTCAGTTGTCACCACTTCTTTCACACCTGGAAGCTCATGTTGCCAGTCTATGATTGGCACCAACTGAGTTACAAGTAGTAGGTGGTGATGTTAGCATACCCCAGATGAATCACATTTGATATTGTAGATATTTTCTTAGGAGTCATCAACATGAACACTGCAAAGAGAATGTTTGCACCTGAAAGACCATGTAGAAGAAAACATACCGGAGTTATGAAATATATACATACAGTACATACAGGTAGTAATTCTTACTTCTGTCACACATGAGAAAACATGTCCACAGAGGTGTGCTATCCCCCATCTTGTCTCTTCATGTGCCACACATAAAAGTTAACCAAAGAAATAAGACTAGAAATACACCCTTGTCTAAAAATCTGCTCAGTGCTACAAGCAAAGGGACTATATTTTTTAAGTCACAGTGTTCACTCATGAGAAAAGAAACTTACTGGTTCTTCCCATGGCGCTCTCCCCACCATGCGTTTCTGGCTGAGGATATTTGAGCACTTCCCTGGGATCAGTGTGTCTCTTAGACTATGAGAATCGTTGGGTTTCCTTTGATTCTTGGGAAGCTCATATGGCTCTCTGGAAAGAGCTGTAGGCTGTCAGCATGCATGGTGCAAGAGTGATAATTTTCAGCTTGGAGTGGCTTATTCCAATGCAAAAAATAAATAAAAATAAAATTGTCTAGTCCCTCTAGTGGTTGCCTCCAACTGTTGTCTCCAGTTATGAGTTACACTTACCACTACTTGACTCTAATTCAGTGAAGTGAAGGTCTGCATGTCTGTGTAGAACAGACAAAATGGTACCTTGCTCCCTTCATCACCTCCATGAGCTACCTGCCTTTGGTTGCCAATGAAGCCCCTAAAAAGCCATGGCATCTTTTGCCATGAGCTGGGTGGCCAGTAAGCAAAAAAACAAGAAGGCAACAGAGCTTGGCTCTGCTCTCCAGCTGTGTAATGCAACATGACTGAAGCTGGCACCATTTCTCAAGGCACGTGGAGGGAATTCTGTGACTTTCAGGGAATGTTCTGTGTGACTGAAGGCTTTTGAAGGCTGTGTACTAAGTGATTGGGCTGACAGCCATGGCTGGCTTGGTATCGAGAAGGGAAGGAAAAATACTTGGGCTGTGTAAATTCATTCTTTGCCAGATTCTTATTGTTCTCTCCAGCACCCAAGAGGATGAACAACATCAAAACTAATCAATAAGCAGCAGCTAGATAGCCAAGTACTTAAGAGTCCAAGTCAGCACTTACTCTGTGTTTTTGTGTGAAGAAAGGCAATGATGAAAAGCCTTCTGTCAGTGATTATATGACTGGCATCAGAAAGCTTTAATCACAGTATTAAAGGTAATTCAGTGTTAAAAATAATGTTTACCTTTAAAATTCTCTTGCCCGATGCAGCTAAGTAGAAAAGAAATTAAACAATAACCTGATAGATGTTTTAGGTTGCTTTTTTCTCTAATCTTTTTTTTGTTTGTTTGTTTGTTTTGTGTAGTTGTTGTTGTTGTTTAAGAAACTGTAAGAGAAATACCATGTAAAAGCTTCTGCAAGAGCCTTGGAGGATGAGCCATACAGGATGAGCAGGGACACGTGCCCCAGCATTCCTTCAAGGGACACAGCAACTCAAAGCAAGTATGTCAGAGCCCTGCCAGCTGGGGCTGCTGCCCAGCAAGGCGGGCAGCGGGCTGAGCGGGAAGAGCAGGCAGTGGCAGCTGGCAGGAAATCAGAGAGGCTAGAAATAGCAGTGGGGAGTCTGAGACAGAAGACCCAGGGACTGGAAGGAGCAGGTGAGAGACCGCACCGATAGCAGGGGGAAAGGCAGGACAGAAGGGAGATGCTCTGAGACTGAAACATCATGCTGCAGCTCTGGGTTATGTCAAAAGTATGCTGTTTATTTAGATCGAAGATAATTCTTCACTGAAGTCAGCGTAAGCTCTGGTAACCTGGATCTGAGTGTAAATTGGCCTAATCTATCTTTTTTCACCTATGGGTCTCCCAGGGAGAGTGTGTCAAGCAACTCTGGGAGGATGTCTCTGGGTGGCATTCATCTGAGCTAATGATTTGGTCCGTGTGAAGGGTGGAAGATCTCCCAGCTAGGGCGAAATGTGAGAGAGCACTGGAAGAAGTTCATCACTGAGATGAGTCAATTTGTGTCCTTGCTGCAAATTAAGCACCATTTTGCAGTGAAAATAGGATACAGCCTCTACTCCCAGACATGCCACTAAGTTCAGTCTTCATGAGCAGATCGGAGAGGAGTGGAAAGAGGTTCTGCAGAGGAGGTCAAGCTCCTTCTGCAACAAGAGCCCCAGTTCAGCTACACCCTGCAAGCACCACACACACACACACTGGTAGAAAAAGAGGATCTGTGTCACAGCTTTTTGCAGGGCTTTACATAACAGTTTCTCACCACATTTGAGAATAGCTAGAAGAAATTGTTGAGGGAAGTAATGGTATGGAGACCAGCCTGAGCTGTGATTCTTCACTATGGTCAATAGGGCAAAGAGAGCTCTAAAGTATATTATGCCACTCCTATTTCATAATTCTCTCTGCTTTGACTAAAAGATACTATATGAGATCCAAAAGTTTTACCACCGATAAATTAACTGTGTATGGTTGTTGGTGGTTGTGAAAATAACAATGTGGAATTTCTTCTGAATGAAATGTTAATGTGCACACAAAAACAGACAGACAGACACACTTTTAAAGAAGCAGCTCGTTAAGTCTTTCTGACAGTACCACAGTTTGAAGTAGAGGTAATTACAAAGATGTTAAAAAGGGATTTATTTTTAAAATGGCAGTCTATAATTGATGCCCAGTGGAAAAGCCTGTGTGGATAGAATAAAACACACAGAATATATAAACTGAAAGAAAAGAAAGAGATATTATTGAATAGAGAAATAAGGGAAAGGAGCCCAAGGAAAGGAGGTAAAAAAGGCAACAAAATGAAGAAAAGAAAGATAAGTCAATTCAGAACAGCATGCCCATTAAAGGAAAGGCATTAAAATCATACAAGAGTAGTGTCATGCAGACAGCTGTAAATTACTTTTCATTTGTGATAGAAATTACTGAAGTTGATTTTTCAATCTTATCTTATTTTTGAATCACAATAAAAAATCATCAGAGAAAGTTAGAGATGAAAACCAGGCTAATATTTATGGCAAACAAAAGCATGCATGAAATAGCAAATACTATAAAAGCCCTTCAGAACATTCAGCCTGACTTCAACAGGATCTCCTCCGTTCCTAATTAGCACCAATACACTTTCCCATACAACATCCCACACCCTCGTCTGGCTGCCTTATTTACCTCACCATGAAGCCTACAAACTCCTCAATTCCTTAGTGGTTTTCATATTACATGGGCAGCAGTCCCTCAGGATAGGAGGGCTCCAGCTGCTGCCTAATTCAGAGATCAAACTGTGGAAGTCCTGGGCTAGATGTGTCCTTATCTGTATTGCAAAGTGTTTGAAGATACAACAGATATCACTTGCCCTCTCATCCCTCATCAGTCTCAATTGCACCTCAATTTGTACTAAGCAGGAGAATTACTTTCTCCAGCCATAGGTCACCAGAGACATGAAAATGTTCTTACAGTCAGGGCAGAGTCGAGCAAAAAATGTTTTGCACCTCTGTATGGAAGACTAAATTTAAACCAGCACCATTCATTTGTTCCCTACTTTCAGTCAATATCTGGATGTGGACCCTGGGGAACTGACACTCCAGAAATGCCAAATTGACAGAAAACGCACAGTGTTATTTCTCCATAGGCAGTGGAGTCAATCATGCCTCTTCTATTAACTGCAAAACATCTAATTCTCAGTTACGTTAAGAACTATTTATAACACTTTAATATTGTAAAAGGGTAATAAAATGGGTGTAAATTGCACTAAAGCTTTTTCTAATGGCCGTTATATTGTCATAGTGATGTATAGAGCCTTGAATATCACTGAGACTGTGGATTAACGCTCTCTTCCAGATCCTTGCAGAAGTCCTTAGTTCCCCCAGGACTTGTCCCCATCCAGCAAATGGAGTTGCTATCCTTCACACATATTGAGAGTTTCAGGTGAGCACTGTATAATTTGGACTGTCCAATATTAGCCAGCGCTAGCTAAGAACTGAAACTATTGAAGGTAGCCTGGCTAGTCTTGCCTGAACTGTGAAGAGAAAGGTCTGCCCAACATTCAGGGCTGGTAGGACTGTGAGGAGATGTCATACCCATCTGGAAGGTGCGGGAGACTGTGTGCACAGCCTGAGACCTGGGCTTACAAGCTAGTTTGATAACGGTCTCAAGTCACGAGAAAAGAAAAATAGTAAAAGTGAATGATAGTAGCTGAGTTACTTGCAAGCCACAATCAGCCCATTCATTCCATGGTCAGCTCTGTTGCAACAATATCCAGCTCCCAAGGCATTCTGAATCCTCCTGTACTGCATGCTTCTGACCTCTAAAGCACAGTAGCCACCTCCTCTGACCACAGATCATAAAGTTGCCTTGCAGATAAAAATTATGGAACCATGAGTTTCCTTCCTGAGAGGAACAGCTGTGCTATTGCAAATAGATTTATTTAAAGATCCTGGTCAAATGAGTCAGTTTAACATCAACAGTGTACTGCATTCCTGGATAATACAGGCATGATCTTCTGCCCAGTGGGGTGGGAGGATACTTTCATTGTTTCTGGGGCTTTGTGGTTGAAGTATTGGAATTCTTTCAGATTAGATTTAGGGATATAGTCTATCATAGATTCACAACTCTCTTTCGTTCCAGTGGGAAAAATGAAACAGAAGGGCCTCTATGTTATGTTACTTAGGTTCTTTGATAGCTTCAGATATTCCCTGAGGCTTGGCATCCAATGTTCAAATTCTTTCTAATGAAGATCCTAAAATAACAAGCTTTGATGAAGATAAATAGTACAAATTATGGAAATGGAGACAAGTTCCACAGGTAACAATATTTTTGAGCAACTTAAATTATCTCCCAAGTATATCTGCAATAATTTGGTTCCATGTATGTTAAAAATGCCATTTCATCCAGACTTAATTTTATGAGTTCTTTGTACATGTAAAAGTGTTGAGATGAGAAAACATGCTTATGGAAATGTGCAAGTTTTTTCCCCAGCTCAGATACCAATCGTGCAAAGAACACAAAACCAAAGAAAACAGTATAAAATTCTTGAAATATCCTTTGCTTTTGGAAAATTAGAATGGAGTTTTCCATCTAAAAGGATGTGTGGTGAGATTAATGGTGCTTCCTGCTTTTGGCGGGGCCAGAAGCACCGAAGGAACAATATATTTTCTGACACTTTTGTACTGCAGCTTTCACTATTGGGGATATTTATACATAGGCAGTAAACACAGAACAAGCCAATTCAGTGAACCCTAAAAAAAGGTTGATTTGCATTATAGATAAAAGCCAGAGATCCTGTGAATAGCAGTGCCCTGAGAATCTAGTGCTAATTTGAATAATATTTCAAAACTTTATTTTGCTAAGTGTCATTCATGAGATTTGTACAGAAAGCATTACTAAGATAAATCTTGAAGATAACATTATTCTTGTTTCCTCTGATGTATGCAGGAGTTGATAACAAGCTGATTGCCTCCTTCTGACGGATGATTACACACAACAGATGTTTTAATTTGATTATATCTGTGAGATAAGCATAATGCTGTGTTAAGTCCAAACACTTTTTATTAGTCTTTCAAAACATTTTGCAATGAATGTAACCTTTTGTAAATGTCCTTGCTTGAGGCTGCGTGTGTTCCTCTAACAGTGCAAATTATTAACAAGAAGTTCAAACCAGTGATTATGCAAAAGAAGAAAACTGCATTTAATAGTAGCTGTAATTCTGTGCTCTCTGATAGCCTAAATGAAGAGAGAAATGAGATTCAAGCAACAATACAAGCACAGTAGTGTAACTACTATGTAGAGAACTATGTGTTGTTCTTCAGCAAATGATGCACAACATGGGTAGAGCTTTTATCAAGAATGCTAAAAGGCCAATATGCCATGCCAAGCACCCTGTTAATTTGAAAATTAACAGGCAAATGTCATCTTTGTGAACAGAGCACTGTAGGGAACATAAGTTTTGGTTTGCGGACAATATAGGGCTACAAAATTTGACTCTGATTTGAACTGAAATGTCAAAATTTCCCTGAAAATAAACCTCCTCCTTCACTGAAGGGAAATCAAAGTGTTGTATGTTGCTCTCATGTTTTTTGTTTTTTTTATATGTAAAATTAAGACAACAACAAAAAATGCAGAACTAATTGGTTGCTCCAAAAGGAGAAATGATCTGTATCATATAAAAAAATGTCAAAATGGGATCTGTCAACTTTGAAAAAAAAAAAAGATTTTTCATTTTCTTTGGACAAAATTTATTCAGTCATCAATGTTTTGATTTCGGTCAAACTACTTGTTCCAGTTGTGTAATTAGTAGTTTTGTCAAAGCAATATCAGCATGCTGTGTTCCTGATTGCCTTGTTTCTTTCCAAACAAACATCACAGGCGGTAATTCCAATGTTTGCCAGTCGCTAAAGCATCCTGTAGATTACATTATATGTTGTATGCAATTCAAAGAACATTTCCTTTACGATTCATGTTGTCTAACCTCAGATGCCTAAGAAGTAGGTGTCTGGGCTAATGATGTTCTGTGTCATCAGCTCATGTGTCTAGCAGTTTTTAAAATATCTAGAATCCTCTCGATTCTTTGATGACAGAAGGAATTTAGGTGGCCTAATAGCTTGCTGCTACCGTAAGGGCAATTCTGCTCCTCCAGCCTTTGTCTCCTCTCCTTTGGTCGTTGAGCCTGATCTGGGACTAACTCACTACAGTCAAATAGATGAGACTGCTCCTTTAGATGGCGTGAAAGCCTCTAAGTTGTCTCAGCCATCTCCTTGAACTTCACTCTGAGGCTAACTTCAGACAGCTAAAAGAAAGGTGAGATCTTTTCACCCTAAGCCACGTATGTCAGCTTATTATAGGCATAAACACTACCTTGTGTTAGTGCAGCTGTATAAGCCTTATTTAATTCTGAGTCAGTGGATCTGGGAAGTAGCATGTTGTGGGATTTTTAAGCAAAGCAACACTGGACCTAATAAACTAATCAAAATAATGGCTTTACTGGGCCATCAGTTCTTGGCTGTGGGCAGAATGATTTTAGGTTAAAAGTATATGTTATGTACAGTGAAAGTAAGTTTTTTAGTAACAATGCAAGTTTTGTGGAAGCTTGAAAGTGTTCTTCCTATGAGAATAATGCTGTAGTTTGCATGGAATTTTGACAGAAATATGATACTGCAAGCTGAGGAATGCTTGGAATAGTAAAGAGAAATCATTTGTATTCGGTAGTTTTTATGGACTGCTGTAAAAAGCTGTATCTAAAACTGCAGCATGAAGCACTTGTGTTGTCTTCACTAGAAGGCCCCTGAGGTGCAAGAGGTACCAGTTCGTGTTCTGCGTATCTCTTTTTAAGGCTCAGAAAGAAAACACACAATATTCAGTACTTCAATATTTTGCCTATCTGAGTAGCAAACTGAAATTAGCTGACCCTTCCTCATCCAGTCAGGCTGAAGTTAATTATTTACAGCTTCAATCTGTAGTTCTCTGATGCTGGTTCTTTCATAGTTCAGCCAGGCTGAAGTTAAATATTCACAGTTGCAATCTAGAAGTAATAAACTGCAGTCTGCAAATAGGGAACTGGGAACTATGAACAAGGAAATGGAAATAAATGGCCAGCTTAATCTTGTTTTATATATTTTAGTTGTCCAGGAAATCCTGATTAGGCTGCATTTGGGCCCTAACAGGGAAGCTTATACTAATCAAAAAGGCAAGACAAGCTTTTGTTAATAGGCCAGCCTGGTCCAAATCTCTAAACGGAACTGGGATTTACTTCAACTTCCATGTGGACTTTTGTGACAGTTATTCTTCCACTGAGGATATCCAGGTAAGATATGTTCCTTCCACCCAAAAACTTTCTGGTAGCACCTACCACTCTCATGGGCTATCTGAACATCCAAAGTGTGACTGTAGCACACTCATCTCTGTATGGCATGTCTGGAAATAGAAGTAATGCTCAGATGGAAAAATCAGACTTCTGAAGTCCACTTGTAGTAGACCTCTTACTTACTGAGTAACAGGGGCTGCATCACCTCCGGTGAGAGAGAAAAGGGCTGTGATGCCAGGCTGCAGCCAGGGGTGTAAGACTACTGGAGAGCTGAGCATGGGCCTCCCCAAGGCTTCCAGCTCCTGCAAGCCCCTTTCATGCTCCCAGACCACAGATGAGAGACGCTGGTCAGAAGGTGTGGGAGGAGAGCTGTGGAACCTGTGCAAGGGAGAGATGCACGTGAGGCAGAGGCAAGCTCACCAAGTCACACCTGGTTTATGACAGGTTTGAACAGTGATATTAAATCTGTTTTAATGGCTTTTTAGCTGCTTTCCATATTGGAAGTTAGTCACCAAAAACTAACAGGAGAGAGCTCAGTCATTATACACAGCCAGCTTCCTAAGCAAACAGCAACTCTGAGGCCTGCAGCTTGACAGCTGCAAGGAAAGAGAATGTTATACAGTTATATGGTATATACTGCTGGGCATTGAGAGAAATGCTTTCATTTAAGTGGATTGCTAAAAACACAGCCAGCTTCTAGCATAGGGTTGATGCGCAGGAACTGATAAGAACATGCTGGTCTGTGCTCAATGCGAGTCCAACATTTTTCTGACCTTTGGAAGGGGGTGACTGTATTTGAGTGAATCTTGACTGTATTTAAAGGGGGGTGAGGAAGAGGAAAATGCTCTTGGCTTATGAGAATTTGCACCATAAACTGGGGCTGCACTGTGAAAATATGCATTTAGGGATTTTTTAAAACTAAATTTACATAAAATCACAATGTGATTTTTTATGTCTATTATAGGCCAATTAAATGCATTATGCAAACATTTCCAAATTCATACAGAGTTAATCTAGGACATTCAGAGCATGATTACGTATATTCCCCCTGAGGGCTTAGCCCTTTTTTGGAAATACCCAAATCTGTACCTCTAACTAGCACTGTAACTGAGACAGAAATGAATCACCAGGATTTGGACAGGCACTCTCAATTTATCTCCATGGACATCAGTTTACCTTTCATTCAGTGCCCAGCCATTTAACTCAGAGAGGAAGGAAGACCCTGTGGACCAAAAGAGGGTCTCAAGAGAGTTGCTGGCTATGCAGTGGCTGGATTCATATTGGCAGAAAGCTCAGGCTTTATTCAGCCTAAACCTGCTAAGGGTCTAATGGTTCTCGTAGTCTCTGTCTTGCCGTGCAAAGTTGGCATCACTGGTGTGCTCCCACTCACTGAATCACCCATGCAACTTCTTTCTTCTGGAAAAATCTCTGGCATAAGCTAAATGGAGATGGAATGATGGGCAGAGATGAACTTCATCTGTGTCATACATGCAGCATTTTGGGGCAAATGGTGTGTGTCCAGCCCATTTGGGATCAAAATGCAAAAAAAAGAGGTAGGTGACGAGTTGTCACAGTCTGCATCAACATCTGCAAGCCGAGTGCCTGGCAAGTCTGTGTGAACATTTCCTGTTATTACCCCGACTTCAACCTCCCCTGCCCCCTGCTTTAATTCATCTGGGCTTTTTGTCCATCCCTGAGAGAACGGTCCTGCAGAGGGGAGAGGGGATGCAAGGAGGAGCTCTGGGGAGTCCCAGTGCCCCAGACAACGGGAGCGCCGGGCCTTTGCCAGCCGGCGGGGAGGAGGCACGGTTCGGGCTCGCCGTTTCCCCTCGACCTCGCGAAGCTGGCCGCCGCTGGGGACCCGGCAGCGCGGGCGGTGGCCGTGCCCGGTCCCCGCTCGGCAGTGAGGCGGGCGCGGGGAGCCGGGCTGCACGTCGGGGCTGGCCCCGGCGCGCTGGTGGTGGGAGAGCCAGACCTGAGAGGGGCTGGCCTCTGGCAGATGATTGACACCAAACTGGGTGAGGTTTCATGTTAAAAAAAA
>VXAA01002805.1:805640-840725 GCA_013399115.1 Anseranas semipalmata | reverse complement strand
CCGCACCTGGTGCCGGGCCGCCCGAGCGCCCGTGGGCGGCGGGGCCGGGGGCCGGGGGCAGGGCTCGGCCCCAGGCACTATTCTGTGAAGACGTCCTTAGATAGGTTTTTAAGGCCGTGGCTTGCAGTATTCTTCACAGGGAGATTTGGAATGTACTACGAGCTTAAAGTGCTGCTGCAAGAACGAGGTCCCTGCCCTGAAGAGCTTTTGGTCCCAGCCCTGCCAGTGCTAACCGACACGTGCGAAGTAGCATCTGTAGCTGCGGGGTTAGGCCCTAAATCATTTTGCTGCACAACTGGTGAACCTTAGAACAGAACATCAGATTGTTTCAGGTGTAGCCTCGCAGCAGTTTTGAAGTATTAAGTGCATTTCTGCAATGTCTTGTGCAATCAAATGTCTGGTTTTAGTCTTCGGGTAAGGTGTGCAGACACCTGAGCTCTTGCAAACTTTGCTCTGTGCCTTCTGATTGTCCCCAGTGGTCCATTCATGGTGAATAACAATCTCAGAACTGTTGCTAAAACATAATAATGTAAACTAGCTAGCTCTTGCATACTCACTGCCAATAGCTATGTACAGTATGAATAACTGCATGCTTTATTAGTAATCCTGTCAAAGTCAACAGGTTTTACATACCTGCGAAGTTACTCATGTAAGTTTAGGGCAGATGGATAAAAAACAGTTTAAGAATAAGGCACTATGGTGTCCCAGATCTCAATCATATTATTAGCTTAAATTTGAAGTGTGCAGCTTGTTACTGATTTTGATACCTATTGACATTGCTGATTAATATAAATCATACTTAACTAGTGATGGCTTTTATTTTGACCCCAGTCCCAAATTTGTTATTTATTCCTGTTACACAAAGCTTTAAATGAAAAAGCTCCACTTTTGGTAGTCTTGTGTCATTATTATGCTTTTTTCAATCAACCAGTATATATATCTTTATCTACAGTCTACAATAACCAAAACTGAGTTCACCTGTTGTCAGATAATTTGTAGCTCCAAAGCTTGTTGAAAATTACGTTTTAATAATTACTGTAGGATTCCATTGTGTGTATAACAGGTAAAGTTGTTCAGAAAACAACAGTTCTGTTGGGGGCAGAAAGTGGGCTTGGAGGCTTGGATATTGGTTGTTATTTGGCATCAGAATGAAAACTGGAGCTGCCAGATGTTTTGGGGAAGAAAAACAAAGAAACAAAAAGAGCTACTCACTTTGTAATAATCAATAGCTCAGCAGTTCAGTGAGGATGAGGCAGGAGAGATACCAGTCACTTCCAAGGTATGCCTACTTACTGCCTGACTCTTGTTGGTGAGGAGGTTGATAGAGCCCCAGCTAAAATTTCATATGAACAGTCTTCACAGCAAAAATTTAGACAAGGATGGCACATTCCCATAAAAATTGTGGAGAAAACCACAAATTCATGAATAGGTCCGATAGCTACTATCTGCTTTGAAACAGATGCCCTAATGTCCTGTGCCAGACACAAGCAATTGAAGTTTTTTTCCATAGAGTAAGGGGACAAGCAATGGTTTTTTGTTTGTTTGTTTGTTTTTTTGAATGGTTGTGAATGCTACATTGTGTGTTTAATCAATAAATGGCAGTGCAAACCAACAGTTGGCTATGTAAGAAATTGACGCTGCTGTGTCCAAGTGAATGTGAATTTGTAATTTGTATTTGGGTTATTAAAAACAGAAATTTGTGCTTTGAAATAATCTGCAATAATTGTTTACTTCTACATATCTGGAACCTAATTTCTCCATTCATCCAAGCTCTTACTTTCATTATTGTCTCCTTATCTTTTCATAGCCATATGCTGGTTGATTTTAAAGTAATAAAATCAAATATAGAGCTTCAGATAGTTGCAAGAGGGAAGTATGAGAACAAATATCTTCATAACATGGTGGAACATGTTTGTAACACGATCAAATCTAAAATGCATTCCTGTCCCCCACTAAAGCTCTGGCAAATTTCCAGTTATTTCAGGAGGGAAGTTGGAACAGAACGAAGATATTATTGCAATTTCTTCTATTTATGGGGTATCCTTGAATTCTGAGAACTTTATACCTGAGACTTTGAAAATCACTTTTATTTAATTGCTATTTTGAGCTCTCTGGTATTAATGTGCTTCTATAATATTCAGATGGTGAATTCCATATAGGAATGGTTTCTATCAAAAAATGATGAGCCAGATCTTAAGTTGCAGCAAATGAATATAGTTCCATTAGCGTCAGTAAAGTTACATAGAGGTATAGCACATAAGTTTCCTAAAACTGTTTCAAAAGCAATTTGCAAAAAAAGGGGTAATGGAATAAATCACTTTTTCATATTTGTAACTTCTTTGCTTATATT
This sequence comes from Anseranas semipalmata, assembly GCA_013399115.1. Lineage (NCBI taxonomy): Eukaryota > Metazoa > Chordata > Aves > Anseriformes > Anseranatidae > Anseranas > Anseranas semipalmata. Next base: position 838,375 of record VXAA01002805.1, on the reverse strand, counting down.
TTATAAGAAAAATATTATATGACCTACATTTAGCCAAACAGCATTGCTTCAAAATCAAATACTCCTTTCTGGGATGAATTGTTACAGTTTCAAAGGTGCAGTGTTCTATAATGATGGCTGATAAAAGTTGTCATTGTGACAAGGCTAATTCTGAACCCAGGAGCAAAGATGGTATCAGACTTACAAAGGCAAAAATTCCTTTTTTTTCTTTTTTTTCTTCTCAGAAATAAACTTTTAGGATGAAGTTGCTCTTTGGTGGGGGCTAGGGGGAGTAAGCTGTCACTGTAGCACCGATTGTTGGAGTTTCCCATGATTATATTTCTTCTGCAAGATATTTTTAAGATGATATTTTTGCATTCATGGCATAGGGATTTTTTTTGTCTGTGCCACGTGCGCTTTGCTAGTGTTCACTTTGTATCACTTCTCCTCTGACCTCAGAAGATCTGAGGTACTACTTAATGGTAGCAAGAATGATCAAAACCAACTGTTTGGGGCCAATTTGCTACTGTCTTGGATTGTGCATAATCAATCACATTTGTGTCAGCTAGATTGAAATAGTATCCCTAGCACGATGACAGATTTTGATCCGAGAGTGATCCATGCAGTCTCCACACTGGCTGGCATGTCCGCATTTCATTTGGTGGCATGGTAAAAGTCAGGGCTTCCAGCCACCTTTGTAGCACCATGGTCCTGAGCTCAGCAGGAGGTAGGTGCCCACGTTCCCTCTGACATCTGGTGAGCAGAGGAACGAAGGGGTGTTCTAAGGCAGGTGGGAGCAGCGGTGCAACGTCTTCTTTGCCACATAGGAGCTCGCTGACTCAGGGAAGATTACCAGGTAGGCACACGCCATGGACATAAATCAGCTTGCATTGCCACAGCATTGTGAACTCAGTTGGATGACAAACAAACAAACAAACAAACAAACAAAATGGACTAAAGTATGAACTAGTTCTATGCAGACATTGGAGAGCACAAGGGATTTCCAGCACAGAGTGGTGGAGAACCAGTCCTGTCATGGAAAAGAAATTCAGTTGAGTCCTAGTCTAAGAGATTTAGTGCTGAGATTTTGTTTTACTTAATAGGTCTTTAGCCTTAAATTTAGTTGGGGTTAGAGGAGTTGTTTGTGGGTGTTTTTGTTTATTTGTTTTGTCTTGTTTGTTTGTTTTTCCTAGAGAATAATGGGAACAGGTTTTCAAACTTATAATCAAGAATAAAATAAAAAGTGGGGGCAAAATGTTTGTGCTTTTTTATGAACCATCATACTAGAAGATTAAAATAGGCCAAAATAAAACAGGAAAAAATATGCCTTGTTTTTGGCAGACTAGTTAGAAGTCCTTTGGAAGTTTAACTTTGCTGCCAGGTGGCAGTGATAGGTGTTGAATTAAGAAACAGTGGAGAAGCTTCTTACTACAGGGGATATACAGCTATTGCAGCAAGGATTGGGCATACATACTGTGGCAGGACATTGTAGTTAAGGCAAATGTTGATCTGTATGCTGTTGTAAGCAATGAGTTGGTACTATATATTTACAAGATTGGGCTCTCAGTGGCACACCTCAGTCTTCAATGTTATTATTATTTTTTTTTTCATAATACAGCTTAATTCTGGCATAAAGACAGACCAGCAGACCTAACATTGAATACAACCACTTACATCCTGCTGCCTGAAAGGATGCAGGTTTAGTTAATATACAGATGTTTAGGTTAAGATATGTAGAGAGAACAAGCCACTTCAAACACCATCACGCGATGAAAACTCATTCAAATTAGTAATTAAAACTAACTCATCTCACCGGGACTTGCTGAATTCCATTTCTGTTGGTGACAACATGCCATCATTTGTTCATGTCCATTAACTTCTAGGGATTTAAACAGAATTTAAATTCGAACATGTGTTGAGGGGTTTGCCCCTGCAGTCCATATAGATTCCTGAGTCAGGGACTGATGTCCATTTGTTTGCCTTGCTGCAAAGTTTAGCAACTGTTTCAGGTTTTAAGAAACAATAACATTAACAGTGGCAGGAGAAATACTAACTAATTGCTGATTTGTCAGTGTTTGTGCATTTTTTTAGTATGCCATTTCTTTGGTTTTGGTGTTTTTTTGTTTGTTTGTTTGTTTCTCTTGCTCTGAATGCCATTGTAGTTGTTACAGCTGGAACTACCTGTCCTTTTTTCACATGGGTTTTAAAGCCTTTTCACCTCTGGGAAGATCATCTGGGGGAGGAGTAGTTTTCCTTTGCTCAAACAACTGGTATTTAGCAAGAACTTCCTGCTGGCATTCATCCCTGAGTTAATCTGGTTAGAATTAGAGCTGGTTGAGAGCTTTTGACACTGTTTTTCATGGGAAAATGCTGATTTGTCAAAACTGAAACAATTTGTGGAAATGTACCAGTTTCCATTAAACTTTCATCAGGAAACTTTTTTGTTTCCTAGTCCAGGGTGGAATTTCGGATACAGAAGAGACAGAAAGAGAAATCATCATTAATCAATAATTAGAATAATCACTGGTTGAGGATGGAAGAAAGACAGGATCAAGTGCCTGCTCTGACTCAGAGTGAACATCTGAACCTGGAGCTCCCCCTGTCCACTATCTCCAGGATATTGGATGGCTGTCACTCTCTCTCATCTTGCATGCATGAGCAAACACCCCTGCACCAGTTCAAATTATTTTTGTTTTTCACAACTCTGGTTGTGAATCTGAAAAGGTATGAAATGTTACAGCATTTTGTGGGGCAGGAAAAACATTCTTCTGCCAGCATTATTTAGGTTAATCTACAGCCATGTGTTTGTCTTCTCCTTGTTTAGTGGGAATGGCATTGCACAGAATGAAGGGTGTCTTCTACTCTTTATTTCATATTGTAATAACAAACACTGTATTCAGAAATTTGTGTCATGCAAAGGAACCACAATTTTTATTACTAACAGTCCTGATAGCCTGATTCCAGTTCCCCACTCACCCAGAGTAGTATTTTAGCAAAAAATTCCACTGAAATTAATAGATTTCAGTAACAGATAGAGGAGTCTGCTTCCTCACACCCAAAGCATCCTTCAACTTAGAGTCCAGCAGATCAATCACTGCAATGACACTGAAGGGTTAACATTGTCCTTGTGAAAAGATAAGTTGGAACCAGAGGTATTAGAAGCCACCTTCCATTTCCTACATACATTCTATTTGTACCCAGGGGCTTTGGCCCAAATCCACAAAAGCTCATTTGCCCTGCTCCTTAAGTAGATTTCTGAGTTTTTAAGGGTAAAAAAAGAAAGACTTCACAGCAGCTAAAGCTTGAAGCTCAGCCAGTGATTTGAAAGTCACACCACATTCTTTCTGGCTTTTTATAGTCAGCAGTAATACAACTTTTGAAAGATAGCTTCTGCCCTCTGTGCATTTGATCAGTTCCTCCAAAATATTGCATTGATATACCTGTGGGCTTAATTTAATTCAGCATTTAAACTCAGTTAAAAGCCTGGTCTATGCTGAGACGTTATAAAATCCATCTTGTGCTCCCAAGGTTGTGGTGGTTCTGTCAGGGCATAGAGACTTGCTTCTGTTAGGAAAACAAGTGAATTTGAACAGTACATACTCAGAGAGCAGTGGGAAGGCTTCACAGTGTTACTCCTCAGAGCAACATTTTCCAAGTAAAGACCCAAGTGTGGTTCTTACGTGCCTGGGGCACTTTAATGGGCCTCTTTTAAAAACTAGCATTGTGCAAGTGGAACGCATGCAGGGCCAGACTGTCAGCTGGCATAAATCAGCTTTACTCTGTTGAAGGCAAGGAACCTGCCCTGATTTATACCAGCTGAGAATCTGGCCATGGAATAAATAATAGGCAACTGTATGTTATGAGGCTGTAATTCCCTCGAGGGGGCTTTTGTGATATCAATCTTACAGGAGCCAGAGTAATCTGGTTCTCTTTCTTGGAGCAAAGGGGTCATTTGGCTGCAGCATTTTGTAGGCCTTCAGAACTTTAGGAAGGAGAGATTTCGGGCAGTCAAGGGACAGGAAGTGTTTCCAAACTTCTTGTAATACATCATTAAGGATTTTTGCCCAGTAAGAATAATGGGAGGAGAGTTTGGGAGGATGGAGATTAATTGATCGGGGATAGGTGGACCAAAAAAAAAGAGAAATGTACAAGAGGGATGATTTTTCATCAAGACCAGGCCTTTAATTTGGAAGAAGTCATGTACCCAAGGTGTATGAAGGTGACGCTCCCTCATCACTGATAAGCTGCTAATGCTGGTGTAATTAGTAAGGAAGCAAAGTGGAGAGTGGGAAGTGAGGACTAAGGGGCAAACTCCTCCTCAGAATGTGGATGTGTGTTTTAATTTTTTTAAGGTCTCATCCAAAAGGGTTGTAAATGAGTTAGTACTCATTTTATGGACTTAGAAGGAAAACGGGGTTCAGTTAGTTTTTCCAGGAGTTAACTTGTAGTTCTCCTGAGTCTAGGTATTTTAGATGTGAGATGCAGGTGAACCAGCTCCCTTCGGTTTTAATCTTGCTGTGGATTCTGCAGCATGGAATGGGAATAAGCGCATCGTATACATCACCTGTTGGCATGGTTAGGTTGTGCCTGGGGCTTTTGGATGATAATGTGGTAATTTTGTAGATTTCATCTCACTAACTAATGTAAGTACATTTTTGATGTTGCTGTACAAGAGAGTGAACTTTGAAACAGACCTCAGATGATTACTAATGGATTATGACTTCTGGTTATTTTCAGGGAAGGAAGCAGAAGCAGCTATCCAGGATTCTTGTGAGTCTTGAGATGCTGATCTGTTCTGATCTTCAAGGTCTAATTAGCACATCAGATACTACTGACAGCTCACTATATAAAGCTGCAGAGGAGCAATGGGCTATAGTACTTATGCAGTTTAAGAAAACTCTTAGTGCTCAAAGAGTCAAAATTTTTTACCATTTTGTTTGGCTGCTGCCCTGTGTTTTGTGTTACCTGGCTGTCCTGACCAACTTCCATATGCTTTTCTGGGAGCTGTGGCTGGAGCAAATCCAAAGTCATAGTTCTATCAGGACTTAACATATCTTCTGCACTTACTCCGGGAGAGTAGTATTTGTGAAAACTTCTGTCCATTAATATGAATGCTTGGGGAAATATTATAGATGTAATTACATATTTTTCACTTTCCACAGATTCTTTTCTCCAACTCTCTAGTACCTTAAAATATTCTTTCAGTAGACAGTCAGTATCCACCATGCAATTTTCAGACCACTGCTAAAGGGAGGACTGTAGCTACATATTCATTTATTTCAAGTCACTGTGAAGCTACTAAATCATGTAGAGCAGCACTTCTCTATTATTCTGAGCAAGAGGTTACGTAGGCTACATTTTACTCACCTTTTATCCTAAAATGGGCTGCATTGTAAAAATATATGTGATTAAGGATGTATCTTTTTCATTATATTAACAATAATGATAAGATGGAACGATAATAAAATCACACGAGGGAGTTCAGCATCTGACCAGCACTGAGTTGTTTCCGGAGTTCATGTGGTAGTTGGTCTCCTTCAGTTCTCAGGATACTGCCCCCTCTAGTTTTGCAGCTATCTTAAATTTTCCTGTAACATGACTGGGTAGTAACTCCAGCGTGTCCCATTCTCCTTGACAAACTCATAGAAGGAGTACAGGAATGAAGAAATAAATCTTTGTGTGCTTCACTAATGGGAAGAAATTAATGAGGTTTTGAACAGTACAAATTTGTCAATCTGTGAGCAGGAACCTGTGAAGATCTCAAGAGAAGAGCTGTCGTATGCAGGTGGTTGTTGGTCCTTTACTTCCTTTGGCTGGTTCTGCCTGCAAGCATGCAACATTTACTCTTCTCATTTGTCTCCTGCATACAGGGAGATCTATGATTCTGCAATGAGTGTGCTGTGGCAGTTGGCCAGCTGCCCTGCTGTGTACCTTCTACCTCCCCACAGTTCCCATTACTGACTTTCATGGTTGCATTGCTTCCTCTTCCTACAGTGCTTAGAGCCTTTGCCCAGAAAGTGGGAGGCCCGTGATCATGCCACTCCTCAGCCTGAGAGCATCTAAACCCCATCAGTGATGGGCTCTGAGAGGAAAGATCCTTGCTGGCTGAGACTGGGCAGGGCTGTGGAGGCGGCACTCTGCAGAGAGAGGGTTGATGTGCATGCGGGTGGTCCCCTGGAGCATGTCAGAGGAGAAGAAAGCCTGTTCCCTGATGGATTCATTCATTATTCCAACCCCTGCAGGGTGACCAATATTCTCTCCAGGGAGTTCACAGCACAACAAAGAGAGACTTTACATACAGAATCTTTTTTTTTTTCTTAAACTGGAAACAACCATTTCTCATCCTCATGAAAAGATCAGAGAGGACCATGTAATAGTCATGACTTAGTAAGCCTCTTTATTGAAGCTTTCACAAAATAACTAGGTCAGCAAATACGTGCTTCTCGGCTATTGAATATCCCCTTTCTCTCAGTCTGTTCTTCCATTTCCTCACCCAACTTTACCACAAGGGAATGCCTTAAGTCAAAAATATGGGAAGCTGATCCTTTTATTGCATTTGTACTATTCTCATCTGGTATGTACAATGCCAGGCCATCAGGCTTGCAAAGCTGGTGTTGCCCAAGTTTGCAAGTAAACAGCAATACCACATTGTCTGGTTGTAACTAAATCCATACCTGCTCTCTGTTTGCCTGTGGATGATAAAAATAGGAAGGCATTCAGTAGGAAAGGATTGGTGAACTCTTCTGGAAAAGGGAACACAACCAAAAAGTGTTTCTTTATCACTGTTTTTCTTTTTCCTTCAGCTCCCTCTCACACATTCTTTACCTCTCACATTTTACACTTTTGCCTTGAAATTTCTGCCTGGCTGGGGGCTTTGCCGTTCCCACTCTTCCCTGAGGCCGCACTGGTACTATGAACGTTAGTGCAACAAGAAGCAGCCTAGAGCTTCCCATACGTACATGTCCCCTGCCTTTAATGTGTATAAGGGAAGATATAAAAGTGATTCAAATTAAATTACTGAGATCGAGGAACATGGGATTTAGAATGAGTATCCAGGCATGGGTAGATTTTGCATTGTTTTAAAGTTAGGTGTTTGACCCTAGAAGGAAGATTTCAAAGTATGTGATTTAGGTATAAAAGCTGCTTCAGTGTGTGTTGGAGGGACTTAGAGGCTCCATCTTTTACGTGGGAGGAGGAGGCAAGACTTGATGGTGACTTGTAACTGAACGCAGTTTTTGCATCTTGACCCTTGGTTAAAGCAGTGAGCTAGGAAGCAATAAACCTGGGCTCAGTCTCTCTTTAGTCTCTGGAGACCAAAACCCAGATCTCCAGCTTCTGAGGATTTCATCCATTGTATTTCTTAAGCCACTGTTAAACTTCAGTACAGTTATTTGTATTAGAATTTCCAGAGTTTGAACTAGTTCTGCTTAACATCTATCAAAAAATAAAAGCATTGATGTGTCAGTTATGGTTTCTATAGACAATTATAGAACTTGTGGGAAATGAACAGAGGTAGTTTCAACACTGGTCTATTGTGATTGGGAAATTTAAGTTCAAAGAGAGTCATAACCGCTGTTTTTCTTAACAGAAATTCTGGATGATAACCCTCAGAGCATCCAGGAATCCTTGTCAGCCTCAAATACCCTGCCTGGTTCAACAAGATACAATTCGCTCTTCCCCCTCTCCCCATTTTTCTCTGATTAAGAGGCTGTGGGCTAGCAGCTGCCAGGGAACGGTGAGGGCACAAGGTTCAGTTTGACCATTTAAGGCCTAACTCTTCCCTCAGTTGTCTATGTATATATCACTCATGATTCAGCCAACTCGCACTTCCCCTGCCTTGGCTGGTGTTTTGTTCTGGTGACATGTAGTGTGATTGTCAAACACATACCTACTAGTGGTTTGAAGTCAGAAACATATTGGCCTTCTCATGGTTGAAGGTGGGTAGTAAATGCTAGAAACAAACCACTAATTATTTGAAGTATCTTACCCTTGAAAGTTAATGACAAGGCACGTTTACCACTATCATAACCACACGCCTAGAAATAGAAAACACTGACACCTGTCTTTCCAAGCTGTTGCTTAGCATGGGTCATTACTCTACCAATACAATCATCCCCCTTTCTTTTAAAAGGTGGATTTTGTTTTAAATTTCCATTTTCTGTTTTTGAAACACAGGCGTAGGTGGCTCTGCCCAGAGCAGTAATTTCCACTCCATTGTCTCTAGACCTGCAGTGGGTTAGGAAGGAGGTGGTACTGTTTGGTTAGGGAACCATACTGCCTTGTTAGTATTTTCAGGTGTGAGTTTAATGTTATGCTTGCCTGGCTTTTGAAAATGACAGACTTGTGGTTTTGGACATAAGAAGAACAAAAAAATTAGGAATAGTACATAGATCTGCTATTCTGTGGTTGGATACAGATTTGGTCAGATATGCAGGCAGTTTGCCATGCCTTAATAAGATACCACACGCTACATGAACACCAGGAACTGGGAGCATTTGCCTCAAGGCAAATGTAAGGTGGTGCAACCTAGCTAAATTTGCTCTGTCAGAATGATAAACTGTGGTAAGAGATCTCATGTCAAAGGTCACCACAGTTACTGATGGAAATAAAGTGTTAAGCAGGGCTAACCTGATATTTTTTACTCTGCAGGGGGATAAGATTATGAAACATAAGCAAGCATCCATTCCAACAAATGGAAGCTGTAGGTGAACTAAACCACTCCAGAATCAGGGTGTGCATTTTTAACAAAGAAGGTAATATCGTTATTAGAGCCCTGTTAAGGGATGTAATGGACTTCCCAGTGTGAATCTCTAAATCAAGAAGGGGGTTTGCTTTTTACACATATACCCAGAGAAGTTAGGACTTGATACAAAAATAGCTGAGTGGAACAATTTCACTTACAGAAGGCCAGACTGGGAAAATCATCCCAGTACTTTCTGACATAGAGGTCCTGTAACCTAGAAATCTGTGATACAGCTGGTTACCACCAGCAGGCTGGTTTCATTCATGTCTTTTTCAGAATTAGTACTAGCATCTCTAGAAGTAACAAACAGTTAAGGCACTTGCCTAACTAACCCACTGGAAGGATATTTCAAATATGCATGAGTTATAAAATTTTGCATCCAAGGAATTTAAAAAATGTCTCCATTCCTACAGAGCACTTCCCTCTGGTATAAATTAAGATATTATTGTGTTTGGAAAGCTTGGAATTGTTCTGTTTTGTGAGAACACTTTTGAAAACATATTTTGTTCTACATGAGTGTAGTATTTGTGAAAAATGCCAGAGTGACATCTTTAGAGAATGAGCTGCCCGTGTCACTGAACAGTTACACCAGAAACCATAACAAAGCCTACAACTTGCTCGTGATGTTTAAAGGGATGCTGAGCAGCTCAGCTACTATGACGATGTTATGCACAGCTTCCTCAGTGGCAGTTGTTGAAATGGTATTTTCATGACAAAATTATTAATCCATTTGGCATTTGATTAAAATGATCAAGGCATTTCATAAAAGCCCTTAGACATCCTGCAGACTGTTACTGATTTCTACAGTTAAGTAAGTGCCCTCCAGATGAAGGATGATTATGTGCTATGACCAACATCTAGAAACATTCAGTGACTCTAAACTGTTAAACATCAGCTACTGTAATTTGACATAGCAGCACTCAGAAGTCACAGATTAGCATCTGCTGAAGATCTCGTCTGATTAAATTTAACTCATATATGTGACAGTAAACATCTTCTGTCCTGTGGTAGCAGAATGAAGGATGTTTGTCTCTGTTGCCAGAAATGAACTACACCATTTAAAAGTTTATGAAGTATCATTGTATTTTGCTTTTTGTAGTTCTCAGTTGTTAGAAGAAATTTTTGAAGTAATTGGATGAAATTTTGAGATACTTGGATGAAAATTAAGAAGCAATGGAAGATTTGCTTCTGAGCTGCTGCTTGGTGCGCTTGGTCTTGCGTTTGTCTTATCTCTTCCTAGCTTTCTCCCTGAAACAATTCCTTCAATAGAAGTTATTGTTTTTTAGACATTTAAATTACTTTCTTCTTTACAATGTTTCTTCTAAACAAGGCAACTTGCAAGCATGTATGCTGTCTTAGAGTGCTGCTGAAAGATTATGTTCTTGAGAATGACATAAGCTGTAGCTTGAGGACCTGAAATAGTGGGTTTATGGAAACAGTGGCCCTATCAATAGCAACTGGGAGGGGAAAACCCTAGAAATCCAGCTCCATGTGTACATTTCATGTTCTGAGTTTATTTACAATTTTATTCTGCCTCATCATAAACAAAGTAGAAGAGTCTGCAGTCCCTCACACATCTTCAGGCAGGTAGACTAAACATTTCAGACTGGCAAGTTTCTTCCCACTGAGCTGCGTCTAAGGGAGGAATGTCCTCACCTTACACCATAATGCCAATCCTTCCGGGTCCTGGCTGCTGCAAGTAGTGGGTAATGTTGTGTTGTATGTAGTAAGAATTGTTGTATTCCTACATGCAGATTTTTGAGTGTCTAGTGCTAATTTTTTCAATGTGAAGACTTATGGGCTGGACCACGCACACATACAGAAGAGACTGTCATAAAAATACTCAATTTTATAATAAACGTCATGATTTACTCACACATGTGGTTTAGAAATAATGGCAAAGATAAGGAACTTTAAGTGAACTTTCAAGGGATATATTTATGGGTGAAACACCTATTTGTTTTACAATGGATAGGCTTCACCCCTGGTTTTTATTTTTCTTTAAGCCCAGTAAAATTTCAGCCTCAAACAGAAATGGAGGAGCTGACTTACTCCTTCCCTTATTTCAGCAGGATGGTATTGCTGCTGCTGATTCAGAGTCCCAAAGGTAACTGGAGGGATTCATTTGCAAATGCATTAAAAGGAACAGCTAATACCTGAGGGATATGCTAGCAAATTTACCCTCGGCAGATAAAGGAGATGCTGCTTTGCTGGTAGAGATACTTCTTTACCAAGAAATCTGATAACTCTGTAACAGCATGTGACAGCAGTAGGATTTCTGCAAAAGCAGTCAACAAAAGAAAGTTTTCCTAAGGTTGGCTGTCATTAAAAGTGTGTATTTTTATGCGTGTGCTCTTTTCTCAATACTCAGTATATAATTCCCATTAACGGTTGTGGAAGTTAGATGCATCTATCAAGAGAACATATCCCCAGGGTATTAAATTGTGTTATTCTGATTCTTTGCATGTAACTTGACAGAGACAAATATAACCATCCAAGCTACTGAATTTGAGAAGGATGTATGTTCTTCCCCAAATCCATTCAAAGTGATTCTACTCCCAAGAGATTACATTTAAGTCTAACTTTCCTCTGATTTACTATTTTAGCTGAGCTGATGGATTATGAAAGAGAGTAATTTCTTTTTCATACTGTTTTCCTGAATCTGTCATTCAAATCTTGCTGTGTGGGGACAGAATGGTTCATAAACATTTTCCTGGAGGAAAATGGCTCCTTACAGCAAAAAAAACTCTGAATAGAGCTTCTGCATAAACATGTTTGCCCATCAGTGACTGACAGAGAAGTCTCTGTGTGTGCAAAGGATGTGGATTTGTTAAATGAGACTTCTTATTTGGAAACTGTTTTTCAAATAGACTAGGAAGGATGGGTTATGCTCAGGTCTAGAGAAAGCAATTGCACAGAATTCTGTTCTATCAGAATGAATAGATGATATTGTAAACTAGGACCATAGTAGGAACACCCTTTGGATGGGGGATGTGCCTTAACTCGAATTCCAGGTTGCCCAAATATTGCTGAAGTATAGAGGTCTTCAAAAAGCTAAACAAAATGAGGTCTTCTGCACTCCCTACATTAGTAAATTGTCTTTTTTTATTAAGCTTAAAGCAAAGTCCCCAAGTCTTAAACTGTGACTAGCAATTTTGCACCTTAAACAAAGCCTTGCTTTTGTTTTGATTCCTTGTTTGTTTGTTTATGGCTTGGAAGGAGGGATAGAGGCAGTGAAAGCACTTTAAAAAAAATCCTGCTAATACCCTGCTTTTATCTGGAAAAAAACAAATATTTATAAATCCCTCTGAATCATGTAACTGTGTAAAGATTGCCAGTTTGAAAGCACAGTTGTGTGGTTAATCCATTTAAATGCTTATTTTGAATGGGCAGCTGTGAGTCTTTGTGTGTATACAGCTTCTCCCCACACTTATTGTTGTGTTATAAAGTATCATAGAAATTCTGGTCCAGTTCAGTAGCAGTAGGTGTACACACATACCGTTTTCTATAGTATGAGATAGAGATTGTCACCATGCAGAACACATGCTTGCTTAATTTGGACTGTGACTGTGCTGTGGCTGAAGACAGTTTTTTCAGTCACTTCCAGTCCCAGCTGCTTATGTTGCTTAGATCATGCTTCAAGAACATCCGAGTCCTGGTCAGTGGCACAAAGCAGCCCCTAACCCATGACTTCACTGTGCTCCAGCGGTTGACACAAAAGGTGCACTTGTGAAGGGCCAGTTACAAGGGCTCAATATGGAGCCATGTGTGGGAAAAGATTAGGAACTCTGGTTTGAATTTCTCTACCACGGTGAAAATACAACATTGAACAGCAGGACTGCAATTTATGTACTGCAAACCATGCCAATGTACATAAAATCTTTTACTGACTTCTTATGCCACTTGTGCCCCATGTGCTTCATAGTTGTGAAGCATTTCCTACTTGTGAATATGACACTTTAACCAATATTTGAACAGATGCATCCAGTTCCAATCCCAGTGTTATATTTTGAGACTGCTTTTGATTTTTCTTTTTGAAAATACCAAATCCGTTATTTAGGTTTGGCTTCATTTGGCTAAGTTACTTGTTCCTTGGTGCACAGGATCTTACTTCCAGTTTACAGAAAAGGAAGTGCAGTCAGAATCAGGCTCTTTGAAATCACAAGATAGGAATTAAAGTTCAGCAAAAATTTCAGAGCAAAACTCAAACTCAGGCAAGACTTTTGTCTGGGTTTACAGAGAGTTGTCCCAGACTAGCGGTAGTTTCAGGTAAATGTTCATCAGACTTTCACCTGAAACAAAACAGAAATGGGGTGATTTGGCTGAATTTTGGTTTTGTGTTCACATTGCAGCAAGATCAGATGTTTCACTTCAGATAGAGGATGTCTGTGCTTCATAGTACTATCCGTCCCACTTATATAGCCTTTTCTCTTGAAAAACAGTGTATTCTCAAAATAAGACTGTTCTGAATCCTTTAGCATCCTGTGAGGAAGAGACATCTGAAAGGTCTGTGTGCTGCTGATGGAACAGTTGCAGAGTAATACCTGTCTTTTCAAATGTCTCCCATAAGTCTTGTTAACCAACTTGAGACACCAGAAGTGCTTTTTCTACACTGGCCCCTTCAAAGTCAAAACAACCTTCTGCCTACTTTCATAGTGGATTTGAATAGCTATGGGGCCTATCCTGAGGTGTGTCTGCAAATATTGCTGGGGAGAAACATCAATCTCTAGAGTTCTCCCTGAAGCAACATAGCCCATGCAGTTGGGTCCTAGACAAGTCCCATCTGCCCTAGCAGGGACAATGCCTAGCAGAAAAGAATAACTGTAGAGCCCTTGCTTCCCCACCTGGAAGGGCTGTGACATCTCCTGTCTGAGGGTGGGTGGCATTAGAAAGCAGACTGCACTCAGACTGGAGCCTGCCTGGTGTCCGTCACGACCCAGGCACGGTGGGCAGCCTGACCACAGCCTGGGATGCAGAGTCCTTGGGTGCAATCCTGCCCGTGGGGTTGTGCGATCAGGGCAGATCAACCTGGGTGCTGCTGTTGAAATACACAGTTTTCCATTGCCCTAGCCATGGGTTCCCGCTCGTCACACCACGTTCTTTGTTGTGTTTGTGTGGTCAGATAGCTGTCTAGACTGGGGAACTGTTCTGGTTTCAGACTGGTCTTTTGGAGGGGGAGGGAGGCTTGGTAAGGTGAATATTAATGCAGATCAGCCCCTCAGTCTGATTCCTCTCTGAGGAAAGCGAATGTTCAATGAGGGATGGGAGCAAATAACCAGAGGAGGTGAACAGGACCGCTGTTTTTTGCAAACTGAGGCTGTTTGCAAGGATATTTTCAGTATGGGTTCACTAGAGAGAAAAGGAAAAGAGAAGATCTTTTGTATTCACAATGCTTAAGAAACAATTAGTCATTTTTCTTAAAATGGTCCAAGGACTTCTCCAAGAGGCAGACAATTGTTGTTCTCAAAATATGCATTTCCTCGCATAAAAAAAGGAATGGCACCAAAAATAAGATGTCAGAAATGGTGTGTGAGTGTGAAGGAGCTCTGCAGTGGGATTCCCAAAGGAATGATCTGCTGAGGGCTCTGGAAAGCTGCATGTGGCAGGAGCCTTTCAAAAGGGCCCTGACCCACAGAAACTACCATGGAGCGTGTGGCTCAAACTGCAGTGACTGTGCTTCCTAACATTAAAATGCATCATGTGCAGGAAAGATGGACATGGCCTTATGCTTTCCAAAAATTGTCCAGAAAGTATGTCAGTAGTTTTAAGTGGATATTACCAAAAACAAATAAAATGAAAAATAAATGAATGAAATGGCAAATACAAGAGCGATACTTTTTCTGATTCTAAGCAACCTAGTTGTATCAAAGGAAGCCTGGGGGAGTGAGACGTAACCTTGAATTTCCTGTTTTGTGTGATTTGTCACAGTCTTAATGTTTGTGCTTCGTTTTCTCTACTTTAAAAAACAAATAAAACTCTCCCCCCAAACTAAAATATTTCATGACCTTTCCTGGAGGTTCTTCTCTCAGACCAGAGAGGGTTTGCAAGTGCTTGCCAGTCTCTTGAGTGAATGAGCAGTGTTAATAAACATCTGCTGGTCTGTATTAACCCTTCATAAGGTACAGCAGCTGTTGTAAAAATATTTTTTTACGCAGTTTCCTGTGCATTTTAGTTATCTTAGTCTGCTCTTTTGAATACACTAGAATCCATTGGTCATACATTTAGCAAGAGTTTAACTGAAGCAAGAGTTAACTGTAGTTTTAGGAGGTCCTTTAGGAAAGATTTAGCTTTTTTGCAATCTGCTTTGCTGCATGCTGCCAGTGTAGAGGTCAGTCTTTAAGTCATTACCATTTTGCATTTGAAGAAGATGATTTTCTGCCATCTATCTAACCTTCCATATTCCTGCTGAAAATGCTGCAGGTTTCATGCTCCTAACATTATGAGAGCTTTTTCTACATACAGAGTTCACACCTCTTGAACTTATAGTTGATTTAAAAGTAACTGAGTAAACCACAGCAACTTTGTGTATGATAATTCTTAGTTATGACACTGGCTATACTTGTTTCTAATATAGCCTAAACTGAGGTAAATCAACCATGCTTTAAAATGATTTGAAGATCCACACACAAAACTGTAAAACCTCCACCTCTTTAATTTGATCGGTTAAACTGATGTGGTGGTGTGAGGATGCCAGGCCAGCGCTTAGTTACTTGAAGCCGTTCAGAAAGTTAAGCATGACAAAGCCAAATACTAAATATGGGTAAAGCCCTATAGGAGTGTCAGTTGTGAGTGTTTGGCTGAGCAAATATGTTACTATTTTTGATTTCTGTGCGGCTTTGGTTCTGCATTGTTCTGTGGGAGTTGAGGGCTGCCCGCTCTAGTATCACAGCGATGAGCAGGCGCAGCAGTTGTCTGTGTAAGGGAGAAGAAGGATTGTGCTCATGTGCCCACCTGCTGTGGCTGTCACAGGTACCACAACTGCAATTCCCCATTGGTTTGCAATACAGTATAGCAGGAAGCTTGCAATGCTCACAAAGTTAGCCTCTTCACCCCCACCAAAGATCCTAATATGTTCTGCCAGCCAAAAGTTGAGCAGAAGATGCTCTGTGACATAGACTTCAAAACTTCTCTGCCTTCCTCTCACCTGTAGCCTGTTCAGTGAGGATGCTCCTAGAAAGAAGACAGTGAAAATTTGTCTTTGCACTAAGCAGCTATCACAAGATGGACACTTAGTACTGCTAGTAATGAAGTGATGCTCTTAGGTAAGCAATGTTGATACCTTAAGAATATGATTCATTTTTTTTTGTGATCTCATGGATTTTCAGTTTGTATGTGGCACTGAGCACATTCAGTAGCCTTATGAACAAACTGAAGGGCCAGGATCTGTTTCTATAAAATACTTCATGGCTAATAGAGGTAGCTTGGCAATGACATTATTAGAAAATGTCCTAAAGTGTTGTTCCACCTGTACTGCGTGGACTCATGAGTTTCCCTGTTGGAAACTGGAAGTTTAGTAAATAGGCCCTTGAAAATAGAGTTGAATGACTCTAAAGCGGCCATTCCTTGTGTCTCCTGTAGTAAAAGAGAGAAAGGGAAGAAATACAAACTAAGCTTTGGAGGGAATATATGCCTTTTTCAAAACAAATGATTCACCTTCCCCAAAGCCATTATGAAGAATGAAAAACCCTAATATATTTTCAAGTAGGTTGTTGGTGGTGGTGTGACTGTGGAGGGGGCAGGAGTGGAGAGAGAGGTAGGATGGGTTCAGAAACTCCTTTCAACCTACTTAGAAAATTCAGTGGCACGTGTTTGTTCTGGTGAGAATCTGTAGCTGAGAGTGGAGACACATTTGTGTTTTTCTGAGCCAGAAGTGTTCTTAACTGTTCTAAATGTTTTGGGTTTTGCCCCACAAGCTCTTCTGTCATGAAAAATCTTTTCTTCCTTCTGTATCACAGAAAGAGCTATTTAATACTTGAGTGACTGCTGTCTGTTTTCACAGCATCTAAGTTGGAAAAATATTTGTATGAATCTGAAGTGTTTACACTCTTTCAGCTCTGTTTCAAGTGAAGTAATGGCAGCTTTTACTGTGCAAATAGAGCACCAAAGGAGGTGGAGTTGCAGGATATGCCTTTTAATGGACAGGTCAGAATTAGCTATGCAAATGTCAGTCTTGAACTGTGAATCATGCTTGTTCCAACAAAGCAGGAAAGCTAGTTTTCCTAATCTCATGAACCAGATGATCATTGCTGTACTAGATACTCACTGTATATCTGAAGTCACAGAAGGAGTTAACCACCACCGACAGCTTTCAGTAAATTCCAAATTTAATGCATTATGCAGAAAAAAACTAGACCCTGTAGTCATAGCTGAATAAATTGATCTTCATGTTATATCACATACAGTTCTCCAATGCTGTGTGCTGTTTGCTAGCTGTGTTAGGGAGGCTGCGGGTTAAAGTCAAGAGAAGATGAAACATCCCTTTGAGTGCCCTATGGGAAGCCATCATTTAGATCTTTTTTCAGCCTTTTTGCCTGGAGACAGTATTCATTTGTTCTGCCTTCCATGGGCTACCATGGAGTGCTAAACAGTGGCCAGAAAATGTGGAAGACAGCAGCAAGTTAAAAATCTGCAGGTGAAACCTATCTCATTATTTGAAGCATCACAACAATGTTATTTTTATTGCCTGTTTTCAGAATATGTTCACATTTCATTGTAAGTGCTGAGCCTGAGTCTCCTCACACCTGCACTAATGTCAGTCAGGAGTAATTTCACTGAAGACAGCTAGCTTCGTTCTTAGGCATGTTTGAGGCAGGCAGCTCACTACCATGCACTGTATGAGTGAGAAGAGCCCAGTCCATGATTAAAACTGTCAGTGTTAGATCATTTTGGAAGTAGTGGATAAAAATAGCATTATTTTAATGTTTTAAATACACGAATGATTTTTATCCAAAGATCTCCAGCTTAATATTCTGTTCCCTCCCTTATTTTCTCCAATTGTGTCTCCCTCCCCCCTCACTCCTGCCAGATTTTATTCTGTTTCTGTGTCAGTGCCTGCAGCAATCCCTAAAGCAAAGTTTTGCCAGTTCCGCATGCTGCTAAAAGCCAGGTACTTCCACTGCAGAGGTGAGTTAAACGAAGTTTTCTAACTCCTACTCCTTTTCCTTTTGTCTTGTCCCTCTGCACTTGCCTTCCCTGCCCGTGGGTTAGAAATAGTGGTTTCCACATTTCAGTGCAGTCCACCCAGTGGCCTTCTCATAGTGAACCAGTTCTTCTGCTTTGGCCTTCCTTCACTGAACTGGGGATGGCCACCCTACTTCTGGCGAGGTCTATCTCATCTGAACGGTTCACGATGTCTTCTTTCCTAGCAGACTTCTCAGGCATGGTTGAAGAGTAGGCTGTAGCCCATATAAACAGTTGGAAGGCCTGTGGGCCCTACCTGGACAGTCTTTCCCCCTTCGCATAGTGGCTGCTTTGTAATAGGTCATGGGACTGTGGGATGAATGTGCATCTCTTTGCATTAACAATTGCATTGTTGCCATCTGATTGACATAACTTGCATTTTTTTTCATATGACAGGCAAGACCCATTACATGATAGGGAAAAGCCATGACATGTATCTCCTCCAAGTACTTCACAAAGAAGTATGTTCACAGAAAGGAGGTTATTTTGGCCTTTGTTCCTTGCAGAGCCCCGATTAGGTTTGATCAGACAGGAAAGCAACACAATGGTCCCAACCACTTTGCAAACAGAAGTGCATTTACTACACAAAGGCATGTCTTCAGGCATCAACTAAGGCAGCTGCTGCTCTAGGCCAGAATACTGAAGATCAAAAGGAAACCCAATAGGTGGAAAACCTTCTGAAGGAAAGAAGGGAGTGAGTTGCTAGGGGCAGACCAGGGTGATGTCAGTGATTTGTGACTGTATGTGACACAGGTCGAGGCAGAAAGATTCTGCAAACAGCTCTCTAGGAACATGGTTTTCTGGAGTCCTACCACAAGAATAGTTAAATACGGTGAGCTAAACATTTCTGGAGCCTGTTTTCCTCTGACATATTTTAGTTGTCTGTGAAAGATAGCCTCCTTAAAGCCAAATATGAGCTGTTTTAGCATGCTGACCATCATTGCTGTTAATCTTAATAGGAACAGTCACAAAAGTCCTGTCCCCACGGCAATCCCACTGGGCTAAATCACAGTTGAGATAAAGGACTGCAGCCCAAAGCATGGTCCAAGACACTATGAACTATGTGAGTTCATACTCACATAGTGAGTGTGGGAGTATGTGTCAGAGAGTGGCACTCCATTTCCATTTGTGCTGGCATTAAGCTCAGAAGTGTCAGCTGCATGAAAACCTGAGAATACATTCTTCATAGGGTTACCCCTGAAGGTAACTCAGCTGTGGGAGTTACCAGGTGATCTGTAGTGTTGCCAAGTCCTGTGATTTTATCATGAGTCATATGATAGCCGATATTTTTCTTGAAGATCAAGCTCCTGGATTCCAGTGTTTTTATTTTTTTAACTTTTGATTTTGTAAGTTGGTAAGTTTCCAACCTTCCTGCTTGTGGCCAGAGTTTCAAAACATTACTCAAAAGCACTCTAAGATTCCAGACAGCAATGGTAAATAAAGGAGAACCCAGCAGTTGTTCATTTTTTTTTTAACTTCTTTTATTTCTATAATCTCTCTGGCTAGTCTTGTGATTTTGTGACTCATGATTTTTGAATCTTTAGGGTTGATTATGATGCCATCTTTCCTTCCTTGTATTACTGCAGTGAACATAACCAGTATAATTAAGAATAGCCATCAGGATATTTCCAGGTCTTAAAAACAAAGCTCAGGTCACTCCTTTTGCTCGACCCAGCCCTCCCTCCTGCAGTTGAATCGTCAATACTTAGAAGGCATTTTTGGAGGGCAAAGAACGCTTTTGCAGCACCACTTCATTTTTGTGATGCTGGTGGTGTTCCCATCAGTACTGAAGTTCTGCCAAGGTTATAGATCATGTGCTGGAGGGGGTAGGCAAAACAGAAAAAATGTTGTGTGTAGTGCTGTTCCTAGCAAAACTTAGTGTCTCTGTGTTGGATGAGAGGGTAATACAGTTTGGATTTTCTTCAGACATGCTACTGTGCTATTCAGCCATTGAGACATGAGGTCATGGAGCTGTGCTCTTTGGGGGAACAAGGACAAGCTCCTTCTTGTCTTTCTGATAAAGGCATCCTCTTCCTTGAAGACT
Source organism: Anseranas semipalmata (assembly GCA_013399115.1). Lineage (NCBI taxonomy): Eukaryota > Metazoa > Chordata > Aves > Anseriformes > Anseranatidae > Anseranas > Anseranas semipalmata. Next base: position 818,429 of record VXAA01002805.1, on the reverse strand, counting down.
TCCATGATGTAGTAGAATGAAATCTTAAATTCAAGCCTCTCCCATCAGGTGGAATTATTTCATAGCAGCTGAGTTCTCATCCCAACATCTTCCTCAGCAATTTTATTTTTTTTTTAAGGGATGAGATCCATCTGCTCAGCAATGTTATTTTATTTCTATAAATTAGCCAAAGGCACTGGATGAGAGAAGAGAAATGCAATAAGTATATTTTACAAGATAAGGGTGAGAGAAATTGGCTGATGTTTCTGAAATGCATCCTAATACCTAAATAAAGTTTTCCAGTGTAGATATTCCCAAAAAGACAGCATATTGGTTTGGACTTTATTTAAATGTTGTTGGCTTTTGAGAGGCCTGTAACAATATTAAAAGAAAAATAAGAGGAATTTAAACTACAGACCAAGGTCTCAATGAAAATTACACATCCACAACAACAGACACAAAGCAAACAACTTCAAGACAGTCAATAGACTTTCAGTGAGGCATACAGTTTATAAGGTCTTAAGAAGTCATAAGAAAGAGGTGAACCATAGAGTAAAAGTATCATCCCACAAGGCTGGCCCCACCAGAAGCCATGGGGTTGATCTTTCCTATGTGGCTGCTCTGATGTCTCTTCCATAATGTCCACCCAGGTATTGGATTGCAAGTTCCATGCATTTTAACCATGATGACTGATCTATGGTGAACTGGTCAGCTGGAAGCTTCATAGCCAAGAAAAGGCTGTCCTTTTTGAGCCCTCTTCATGGATAAAGAAGCAAGGAAAGCTAGAATTAGGCTTCCTGCAGAAGTCAAAATAAGAAAACTAACATTAGAGTGTAGATGACAGAACTCGCATTTTAAGAGGCAAACACACATTTTAGGATGTAGTCCTTCAGATGTGCAAATCTGTGTTTTGTCATTCACTTTCCCATTATATCCACAGAGGTTTTTTTAAAGGAAAATGAAAGGCTGCTTCTGTCCACAGTGTTCATATAACTTTGGTTGTCTGAACAGGAAAAAACCTTGAGGAGATGGCTCGTGTGGTATGAAGTGGGCAACAGGGTAGTCAAGCAGTTTTAGAGATTCAGATTAGCTACCAAATAAACATTCAATCAGCTATCAGAGGAGGAGCAATCTTGCTGGCCATGAACCACTCATTGCTTGTGGGCCCATCAGGGAATGAGTGAATACACTTCTCTGGGGAAGGGCCATATCAATTTGCCATTCTCCAGGCAAAATACCATTGATTAGAGACAGGTCTGACTTTATGTGACTTGGAAGCAGACAAGTCTTTCCTGGATTTCTGAGTCCTCAGAGTCTGGTAGCAGGCTGTAATCAAAAGAGGGTGATACTGAGGTTCGCATATGGCTCCAGATTTCACCTCAGGATGTTTGCAGAGGTTGATTTCAGCATCAATCTGACAGCGAAAAGTCAAACTTGATTTTAACACAGTTAGTTTGGAACCAGATGGGTTGTCAGAGTGGGCAAGGCCAAGCTGTAGTAACGTACAACACACCAACACCTGCTATAGTGATGTGACAGCATTAGGGAAAGTAAACTCCAGTCTCACTTCAAATCAGATGCTGAAGTGTGGAAGAAAGTTTGTGCACCTGGACAGTTTATCCAATACCTTGAACTGCCAGGGGAATGAAAACAGAGGCACTGCATTGTCAGCCTCTATTACAAGAATTACTGGGAGAAAATTCAAGTTTAGTTGGTTCTGGAAGTCCTAAAACCCTATTAGCTTTTGCCATTAATTTAACCTGTTCAGAAATCAACTGGCCCTAACTACCCCACCTTTTGCTGGTAAATGAATTAAAGCCTACTGGTCTAACTCAGAAACTTAGTGTTTGTGACCTTGCTGGCGATTGCTGCTTCCCAGCTAGCATTTTTTTTTTTTTAATCAAATTGCTTGGTTTGGAGATCTCTCCTTGGAAGAGGTCCAAACATATTTACATCTGTTTGTTCCAGTGGCTGAGACTTGGCAGAGCCTGGCATGGGTGAGGACAGCACAGAAACGACCCTGTCTCTCAACAAACACAATATGCTTGAACCAGTTTACCTAAGGACCTGCCGTCATACGACCTTTGGCTCTAGCGTTTAGGGGACTGGAGAGGACTGTCTCACGTCTGTGGCAGAGGCATCCATAGTGATACATCTGCGCAGTGAAACACGAAGCCTTGTGAACTCAGATCTGAAAGCAGTGTAGATGTAGATGCAGCTAAAGTCTTTGCAGTTTGAGCAGTAGATGTCTTTCCCCTGTGCTGCTCAGTTGTGTGGTGTCAACACAGGAGCCACCTGCCTGGCACCCTGCCGCAGGTTTCCTGTGTGAGCTCGGCTGAGTCACTTAATCTCTGTGGTCCATCCATAAAAGCAGTGCCTTCTTAATATTTGTCTGTATTGCTCATCCAAGTCTTTAGGAACATAGATTGTTTTTTAACTGGGTAGAGGGACAGTCCCTCATTATCAGGGTGCTTTGATCATTACAGTAACCTAGAAAAGTCAATGCAGCTATGAGTTTCTCTTCAACATTTGGTAAATAAGAGGTATCATCCCAAAGAGAGGATCAGTTCACCAAAATGATTAATATATTAATACATATTTTATAAAGCACTACATTCAAGACCGTTTGAGTTCCTACCACACCTACTTCAATGAGGCTTTTTTCTTCTGCATAGCTTCTGGGAGTTGTTGCAACACAAATAATTAAGGACGAGAAATATTTACCTCAGGCTTAAAATTCAGCCAGCCTGTAACATACTTGCCAGCATTCTCCACCCTAAGAAGTGCTCCCAGTGAGCTCATCATAACCCTCACCTCTGTGTAGGAGCTTCTTCTATACCATTAAAACCACTGGGAGTTTTGCCACTGATTACAATGGCAAGTAAGATCAGAGACCTTAGGTCACTACAAGAGCATGCTAGTGATGAGAAGAAGGATGTGTGATTTGGGTGAGGAGGGAAGACTTTTCTCTCAGTCCCTCACAATGGCTCAGAAATCCATTGAAAATGTTAGCAAGAGGCCTTTTTATTTCCTTCTGGAAAAAGCATGTATATTTAATTCCTGTAATAAAACATTCTAATGGCAGTAAATAGTGAAGTTCTAGAAGGAAAAAATTGATTTCTCAGTTAATGGAGGAGAGAGGGAGAAATTACAAATCCCTGGTTGCCTATTACTGGTTGACTAGCAACATTTGGCCACAGACAGCAATATGAACATGGTTTTAACACACAGGTGGCTATAAGAGAAGGGCTGTGCTACATGAAGCCTAGGATCTCCTTAAAGTGGTTCAACCTATTTTTCCAAATATACTACAAAGTGAGTCAGACTGAAGCTGTTATAGATAGTCTACTCGACTTCAGATAAAGTTGCGTATTCATTTTAGCTTCAGAAAAAGTTTATGTTGGCATTTTCTGTTCCTTGTAGTCATGCTGGCTTTTCAAAATAGCTTTTGAACTAAAAATAGGTTTCCTGAAATTCATAATATGAGATAAATAACATCTCTTCCTTTACTGCTACTACACTGAAGCAGATGGAGAGCGCTAAGACTCTTTCCCAACCAGTAAGCAAGTAACTCTTCAATGCTTGGGTGCAGAAATGTAGCTGTTGGGTCAATGTAGGATTCTACAACAGAAACTGTCATTGCAAGTTAGCTTGAGTTAAGGCCCCTGGAGTTAGCACAGAAACACTCCAGCAGCAGATTACATGAGCTGCATAGATGCCCTGTTGCATTTCCAGCTTGAGTTTCACCTATAACTTGTGGCAGACCATCTAACTTAGTTTGACAGTTCCAGTTCTGTGTTTCTTCTTTGTGAACAATAATCAGATTAGGGGTGACAGCCAGGTTATGTCTCAGGTTAGTGAAGACAGACTTGCAAAATCCATCATGATGCATGTCATAATGATGTCACCCACCCAATGTGCATTTCCACCATGGTATCCACAGTTACTTTGGCAAACAGAGCATGATGCAATATATTGAACATAAGGGACAGATATGCTGTCTGTGAATAATGCAAATGGATGACTGCAGAGTAGTTCTTTCAGTACAAACTGGACTCAGAATAAGCTTGATTTGGCAAATATTACAAAGAAACTTTTGCACCCTCTGAAGTCAATAGAAGTTGACTTCCCATTTCAAATTCACTTTGATTAACCTGGTCTTGACAGTGTGGCACTTGTGCTGTTGCAAAGAAAATTGGTAGTTGCACAAGATCAGAGATTTTCTAATTTAAGGTATGAGGGAATGTTTGCTGTTGATGAAAACCTTATCTTTGTAACGAGCAATAACACAATCCAATAATCTACCATTAATAAGTTTCCTTCTCTTTTTTTTTTCCCCTTAAGCTGAAACTATGTCACCTATAGACAGAAATAAGGAAAATGGACTGCAATTGCCCAAACTATGCAAATTTTGTGACATTAAAGTAACGACCTGCTCAAACCAATATCAGTGCAAGAGCAACTGCAACATCACTTCTATCTGTGAGAAGACTAATGAAGTCTGTGCCGCTGTATGGTAAGTTATTTCTTCATACAGGTGGGGAAGGGAGCACAGCCTCATTCATCATTACTTAGTACTTTCCTCAATTGCTCAGATATTCAGAATCTCCCTGCTATTTCACCAGGCTCAGCTCTCTCGCTTCCAACTTGTATCTGCACTCAGCATGCTGAGAGTTGCTTGAGGTTAACAACAATTCTGATATGAAATGTTCTGGGGATTTATTTATTTATTTGGAAGCGGTTCTGTTCCAGCATATGCTGTTATTGGAAAAGAGGCATGTTTTTGCTCAAACCATTGAGCTGCATCTACCCACAGCACTCAGAGCAGAAACAGATCCGAGACTCAGAGAAGATTGAGGTGGCATTAGCTGAAGAAAAACAATTCCCTCTCAGATTTCATACTGAACTAGACTACATACATCTATCACAGCAGCCTTATTTACCACATATAGGTGGAAATGCTTTCCCTTAATTGGAAAAAAATTCCTCTGTGTATACATTGTCTCTGGTGTAAGTGTTTCACTTTTTTCTACAGCATATGTCTAAGTTCAAAGAAATCCGGAGCACATGAAAATGACTTGTAACACTTGTTTTAGAATTTGTTGACTCTAAACATTACATTCTGCTCTAAAAACTGGGGTTTTACCCTTCCATAAATGGTGAGCCAAAGAAAACCAGAAACACTCTTAATGAGTTCATAAGTGGACCAAAGAAACAGAACTGAGTATTTGCAACACTGCTGCTGATTTAGAAGCATGGTTAGAACCACTTACAGAAAAGCATGATTAATTCATTTATTGAGGGAGTAGTTATGTCCATTAACTTGAAGAGATGTTCAGCATAATTGGATGTAGACACTTGAAATGCAGAATCAGTCCAGTGTGCTGTTCCATGATTGTCCTGTGCTCCTTGAGTATGTATTCATGTCTATTATTGCCATACAAAATGACTATAGTGCAACTGAAGATACACTCTGGCTTTTTCATGCCAATTTGTTCAAAAGGCACGTGATCTGAGAATTGTATTTGAAGTGCTCTTTGCCTCTAAGTCTTCTGTCAATGAAATAAAATCTATGGACCAAGACAAAACACAGGAATCTGGGCCAGATTATCAGCTGTAAATATTTCCCTGACAGTGAGGTCACTCTGGCTTGCACCAGTTTCGTTTTGTTTTTACAAAAAACATTCTGCGAGTAACTCCTTCAGTGCAGAAATTGTGCTGATTGCAGGCCTCAAGAGCAAAACAAAAAAGTCTGACCCACTAGGAATTCCTCAGATTTTGAGGAAATAATTCAGTTTTTATCATAATTTCCCACAGATTTTTACTGTCTGCACAGTGACCACAAAAACCAAAAGTATGTTCTGAAGTTCACAGCAGTTCATTGAGCATTAGCTGGAATAATCTGGGGTGAGATTTTCAAAGGCACTCATTGGAGCTTAGTGGTAATACTATACAGGAATAGCTGTGCCATTGTACAAATGCCCCAGTGTGGAGTAGCCCAGACACAGCCAAATTTATCCCATTCAGGAAAGCCAGAGGAAAACAGATGATATTCTTTAAATCCCCTTTGAGTTCTCCAAAGAGACATATCTGGGGCAGGCACAGGCCTGTCTGCTCCCTTTCTTACATATTCCTTTTTTGATTTCAATTTTCTCTTTTTCATTCTTAGGAGACGAAATGATGAAAATGTGACATTAGAAACAATATGCCATGATCCCCAGAAACCACTCTATGGTCACATGTTGGAAGACTTCAGTTCAAAGCAGTGTTTGATGAAGGAAAAGAAAGACAATGGGGGACTGATGTTCATGTGTTCCTGTTCAGATGATGAGTGCAATGATGTTCTTATGTTTTCTACAGGTAGGTTTAATAATTTACCCCACATTCTTGGGCTATACATTGCATTTAATGTTAAATCTATCATACCAGTGGACTTTGGAATTGCAATTTGTGGAGGAAAACTTACAGTGGCTGGAGACTTTTTGGTCTTTTCTGAAAACTGCAGATGCATACAATGCCAGCATACCTCATGCTACACATGCAGATGTGCATGTGTGCATGCACACACCTCACTTTATTTTCTTTTTCCAGCTGGATCCCACAACTATTCTTTTCCTGAAACTGAGTCAGGTCTCCCACAGGCAAGCATGAGGCCTCCTGTGGAGAACTTTGTGTGCACACACTTCTTAATGAGTATGGCACACAGCAACCCTCCTTATTGCCTGTACGTTCCTCAGAAAATGATATGATCAAATCCCCACTATGTGAGATAACAAAGGGTTGGGACACTATTTCCACTCCTAGGAAACATGGTGCATGGCTGCACTGAGGCCAAGGTGGAGAACTATGTGAGTGGCTTCTGCCTCTTGCTTCCCAGCCCTCCTAGAAAGCTAACTAGTTACAGGCTGCAAAGCCACACCAGACTGGCCAAGAGCAAGCTAGAAAGTCTTTGCCCCCCTTGGCCCAGGCTGACCATATGTGATGTTACCTTCTCACCTCTACCCCATCTCTTCCTCAGGCTTAATCTGAAGCCAGACAACCTGACTGCTGATCCCTGGCTATATGACCAATTCTTACTTAGGTGGGCTTTAGAGGAGTTGGAGTAAATACTGATACTGATTTGATCATAGGTGGTAGACCCATGACCTAACTCTAATGGATTGCCTCGATTTTATCAAAGAGAATGTGTTCGCAGTGAAAAGATCTTGCTGTTTGTCAGCTCTCTGGAGTTTTTATACAAAGCTAGCCACACCCTTGTGGATTTTGGCTAATTTGTTAAAAATTAGTCATGCTATAGCTGTTTCTCCTGGAGCTATACAAACTGAACACAATCACTCTGACAAATGTGTGTCTTCTGTGTGTGTTTATGAGAACCATTCCATAAATTCAACACCGAGTGCCTTCATTCACATCAACTCTAAACCCCCCCCTCACACTTCCAGAGCAGTCTAAAAAGAGCTGTAGTGTAAATGAAAACCCGTCCTTCTTACCCTAATTCATTTCACTCTCTGGAGTGGAGGTTTTCCTTCTAGGTCATGTGCTGTAAGCACTCTAGGTGACTCATGAAAGCTGTGCCCTGTATTCACATGTAGAAAGTGTATAACTACAGATAAAAATTAAAGTGATACAAAACTTCGGTTTGTAGCATTCAGTTCATTCACAAACACAAGCATTAACTCCAGCTGGGAGGGGGGAGCATTGAGGCTTTGTCATTCCTTTTTTATTGTTGTGGATTAGTGTTTCTTTTAAATGAAAACAGCCCCTTTGGGTTGCTTGCCTGGTTAGCCATGGCAGGAAGACAAATGATTTTTACAGTATCAGACATGCGGTTTCCTGTCTGTGTTTAACTTTGAGCAGAACATCACAGCCAGCTGGTCCATGGCTCCTCCAGACAACTAGATGATAATAGCCTGTAATAATTTTGCCTTTGGAATGACTGTCATCCAGGTCTATTCTGTACATTGTTCTTGCCGGTTTTGTCTCTATATTTCTTGTACATCAGAGTAAGGATTTTTTGCAGTGTTTTTGTACGTCTTATATTTTTAAAGAGTGGACAAAAGCTACTCTAAGAAAGCCAGACCAAGTAGTGACTGTGCTCGTTTATTAGCAGAAACTGAGGCAATAAAAAAGATTTTAATCTTTCACCTGATAATCGCACCCTTTCCTTTCCAGCTATCACTGTAAAAGATCAGTGTTCTAGCTCTTTTCCCTTTTGGATGTACAATTAAGACAAAACAGATTTAGTTTATTCCTGGTGTTTCTGAGGTGAGAAAGAAAATTGTGGGTAAGGCAACAAGTTCGAATTTCTACCACAGGTTAGTCACTACATTCCAGTGATTCACAGCTGAGCTGTTATTGCTTATAGAAGAACTGGTTTATGGCACTGTTGGCTTGTATCAGTCTTGACTGTGAAGGGTAAACCTCATGACTCTGTTTTTAGACGCAAACGTCCAAAGCTTTTGGGTAGTGGGAGGTATTGTGACTCACTGAAGTGTGGCTTCGGAAATGTTTGATGTGGTTAGATCCAAATCAAATGCCTGTTTCTTGCATGGACTTTTGTTTAAATTGCCAATCTGCAAAATAAACGAGGCACAGTCAGACATGTGCCTAAACATGTCTGTAGTTCTGCTGTGTCAGGGGGCTTCTGGCCCTGATGCTGATCCCTGACATTTCAGGCCACAAGCAGTTGGTCAAAAATATGTGCAGAATCAGTCCAAACAATATTCTGTAGTTCTTGGAGAAATAATATCCAGGAGACAGGTAGCCATTGCAAATCTGACTACCCTGTATTTATTTTTTAATGCCTGTCTTTTTTGCCAAACAAAATTGTGGGTGACTGGCAAACAACTTATACCCCTGTGGTGGAAAAACGTTTCTCACAGCAAAACTCAATGCTAGTCTGTTTAATTATTATTTATTCAAATGTCTAATGTCAGAGTTACCAGAAGGCAAAACCAGGGAGCAAAAACACTGGAAAAGATTAGCCAAAAAGGGGGAAAAAAGGCCCTGGCTGGCTAGGGAGAAGTTGGCTAGGTGTCAGACAGGGGCCTTGTCATGCTGTCATAGAAAACATGAGTGCAGGACTGAACTAGAAGGGTTTTTTCCTCCCTGATGTCTAGTTGTGTATGGTGGATCTTCTGCACAAAAATTTTACATTGTCTTCTTATGCTGATCTGTCTGTGGCTGTTTGCACAGTTCCAGGCCTCCCTTGGTGTTTGGCCAGCTTTGCTCCTCAGCGTTCCCTTCACCACACCATGTCCCAGCCTCTACACATCAACTAGTGCGAGCATGACAAATCCTTAACAAAGTTTTTCTTTATTAGCAGTCCTAAGCTATTTGGCTGAAGTCAAGGCTACCCAAAGGAATGGGATAGTGTTCTTTCCAGCCTTGTGACTGATCTGTTCTCCATGGGCAGAGAGGACCAGGCACTCTCACTGTAGCCAAGGAAGTGGGATGTCTGCATGCTATGCAGTACATGACCTACCTGCATGCTGTGCAACTTCTTCCTATTGTGCAGGCTCATTCATCCATATACAAAAGGGTGAACCCAGCACCAGAGACTGCAGACAGAAAAATAAATCCTTTAAATCACAGGATCGTGTGTACTGTTGTCATTATATATGTTATTGTTATCCCAGGCATTGAGTTCAAACCCAAGCAAAAATGCAGAGATTTGGAAAGGCACAGCAGATCTGTAGCCCAGCTCTGTTTGGTTTAAAGTTATCTCATTCTGGTAATTTGCATAGTGATCATTTTTCATCTTCATCTGTTTTGCTGTGCTATACAGATCTCCATGCATTTTGTGACCAAGGTGTCTGTGGGAATGTGCAGGGCAGACTGTTAATTCCTCAGGCACTACCAGATGGGGTCTTTACTTTGGGCATTCTTACTGTACTCTGTTGTAATATGGGAGAAACTTTTAGCAGCAATGATGTATACAAGTTTTAAAGATTATCTGAGTTACCCAAACGGTTGCATTGGAATAACAAAACTTCAGTGATAGAGATGGGGTCAACAAGACAGGTCAACAATAATTCATGAGAATAATAAAGCTAACTGAGGAAGGATGTCAGAGGAGAGGAAGGTGTGCTGATAACAATCTTAACATTGATCCTAAGTTTGTAAATTGAGAGTGTAAGAGAAGCATTTGATTAATCAATTCTGTCTGAGTCATTTGCCTGAAGAACTTACAGCCTGTAGATGAGTAGTGTGTCAAGCGCTGATTGCTGGCTGTGTACGGTTGTTACTTGGGAGAGCTGGTGTTGCTGCTGCCTGAATGACCATAAGCATGCCTGCGTAGTGCCTTGGCCTGCACCTGGATTGCAGGAGATATTGATAATGTTTTAGAAGTTCCTTGATTTGGTATTTCTCGCTTGTCTCTAACATGTTGCCCCTGTCTTTTCCTTTCTTTCTCTCCTCTTCCTTTCCCTACTAGACTCAAAGCTTTAGTGATTTTTCTTGACTACATAGGAGGATCTCAGACTTAAGAGCAGACTTAAGACCTGTGCACAAACAGCAACCAGGCCATAAATACTCATGTGATGAGTTGTCCAGTGCTCAAGGAACAGCAGAAGGGACATGATTACAGCTGGACTGCTTCCAAGTGGATTATAAGAAAGGCTTTCATTAATCTGTTTTTCTGTTATCCAACTAACATGTTCAGAAGGTAACTGTCTTCCAGCTGCCCCATAAAAGAGGTCAGTAGCATTACATAATGTTGCACAGAGCCTCTCACCGCTTGTATATTGGCATTGTTCTCAATGTTTCCTCTTAGGTATTTGCAGCCACAGAGTCCCACCCAAAGCTTGCAGCTGTATGTAACCAAAGGAGAGGCTGCTAATACTGAATGTGTGATTCACTTAGTGGGATAGAAAGGAAGTACAACGGAAAGAGGCAAAAGAAGCCAAAATTTTGTTTTGCTCTGCTTTATTTATATTGTTTGCTTCCTAGGAAAATAACCACACAGAGCTCAGTTACAGATTTGTGTAAAAACAAACTAGGCAGCGCTCTTCGAGCCTGGTTGGCATATTTGTTACAATTTGCATCACTTGAGAGCTTAATAAGTGTGGGAATGTGGCCAACCTTTTATCAGGTTGTCATGGAAGAGACTTTAATAATTACAGACAGAAACAAACTGTAACTAACACTGGCAACATAATATTTTGGGAAAGGTTGAAGGGGTGAAACTCAGGCTGAGAATAAAAATAGTGGTTAATGTGTGGCATCTGTTGGAACATATTGAAACCGGAGAGATTGATTTGTTCCAGAAAACCACCAGCAAACAGCAGCAGACACTGAGTTGTGTAACTGAGGCACGTATCAGAAACATGGTCACATCATGTAAAGCTAGAACATGTCAGTTTCCATATTGCTGAGTAGGAAAGCTCAGCCACAAAAGTCAAAATGCACGACAGATGCCACATACACACAGTGGAGTGACCCGTTAGAATGGGATAGATAAGAGAATACATCCAGGGGTGGGATATTTTAAACAAACGAGTGCTGTGCCAACAAACCAAAGAATTATACTTTTTAGCCCGCGGTGAGGGAATAAAACAGTAACAAAATATTTGTTCTGTCTTAGATCTTGAGAGTTTCTTAAACCCCCCTGAGTGCTGAATAGCATACTTGGCAATCAGTTGAAAAATGAAATTCTGTTTACAATAGATAAAATATCCATTACATCACTTCTGCCCAGCCTTTACGCTGATGTAGGCCATCCAGAGGTAATCTAGTTGCCTGTGGCCCATCCTCATGACATGACTAAGATGTAGCTGTTCCCATCAGGTGGCAGATGCAGATGCATGACTCTTCCAACATGTAACTGGGTCGTGTAACTGGAGGTTCTCCTTGGCCATAACAGAGATGTCTGAGTCCTGATCACCTTTTCATGGGTAGTCATGTGCTGAGAGCAAAAGGGAGAGCAGTAGTGAGTGTGCCACAGCTCTCCAAGATTGCTCATACTGTTGCCTTACTAACCTCTCAGGAAAAGAGGTAAGTGGTGGCACTGGGCAATGGCCTGCATAAAGTGCTCTGAGGGCTGGGTCCAGTTAGCCATTCATATTTTGACTGCTGAGCAACATTCAGGCTGGTCAGTAACCAAAAGGTCAAGAGAATGAGTTCCCACACCTTTGAGCAAACATCCTCAAGGCCCAGATTCTGAGCCAGGAGAATGGCAGTGCTTTAGAAACACAGCTGGAGAAGCAGGCTCTAGAGATGGCTTTACCCTGTCACTTCTGCTATCTCTGAGCCCCTGTAGGAGGCCAGGTAGACCTGCCAACTACCAGTGCTAGCGTCTCTCCGGAAAGCTGCTTCAGCGGATACTGTCACCGGGTTTTTACATGCCCTGACAACATCCTCGTTAGACTAAATATGAAGACATACAGCTCAGATGCAAGTTACTGGCCTTGACAGTCTTGGTTTACTTTGTCCAAAAAAAATCTTGTCAAATTCAGGAACTGGCTGCAGGAATTTAACTTTCAGGAAAGTCTACAAGAAATGCCAAGGTTTATTTTCCACTGGGTAGCAACACAGAATCTGCTCTGGTTTTAAAATCTAGTAATCTATGTCTTCTGCCATCAGATGGTTCAGCATAGAGAGCGAGGGTTGGAACTGATTTCCTGCCCCACAAAACTATTAAGTTTTAAAAAAAAATCTTCATCTCCAGCAGGGATGGAAAATTAAAATGTTTCCAGGAAACAGTCAACAAAAAAAAAAAAAAAAAAAAAAAATGCAGGTTAGTTTGAAGTGCAGCATTTGAGTTTGATTATTTCCAAATATTTTGTGTCAGGATCAACTGTTTTCCTGAGG
>VXAA01002805.1:782965-805610 GCA_013399115.1 Anseranas semipalmata | reverse complement strand
AAAAAAAAAAAAACCCCCTAAACACAAAGCCCCCCCCCCCCAAAAAAAAAAACGCTTATAAACTTAGCAGAAGTTTGTAAACATAAAAGTTGGATCAACTTTCAAAACCACTTTTATTCACAACACACAGGTTTCAGAGAAAAGTATAGCAATATCTTGTCTAATACAGTTTCTGTTTTGATAATCAACATTTCCCAAATAAAAATGTTTTGCTGAAGATTTCCAAACCATTTTAGTTCTAAAATGACCAAAATCAGGAAGGAACATGATACAATAAACTATAGAATTTCATTATCACTTGAGGATTCCTTTATAAACTAAATTACCCCAAACAGCTGCTCGGAGTCTGTGAAACTTCATTTCACTGAAAATGAAACATTTATGGGAAATAGTTTTCATCCAGGAAGTAGCACTAAAAAGATGGGCAGACCTTTTAATATTTTACTGCCTAGTCTCTTGCCCAGAAATCAGTAAGCACATAAGGTTCAAGCTCACATTTTGCCTGAATCAGAATTATCAGAGATGGAAAGTTTTTCCCTGAATCAAACAGAGCAGAACTTGAACTTGGAGCTCCCATACCCCAGACTAGTCCCCTCACTGGTGGGGATTCAACACTCATATCTCTTGCCAAATGGCAACATTTGAACAGAATTCTGTTTATGCAAAGATTCAAAAAGTGTTAGTTTTCATTCCAGTGTGGAATTGAAACCAAACTATGAAACCTCAGAATTGCTGCAAAATGGACTTGTCCTTCAGTCAGCTCAAAGGGCTGCTTTGTGTCTCAGGAGCTTGCAAAATAACTGGATCACAGGCCAGGTTCTGGGCCCAGATTTTGTGACAGTATGTTTCTGGAGGTTTTTAGGGCACTAGAGAAGCTGGCAATACAGCGGTATTGATGAGTTTAACCTGAGTTGTGCTGGTATGGGATTTATTCTTGCCCTGCTGTGTAGCTTCGACTAGCAGAAGAATAGGCTGCTACTTCAGAAATAGCACAAGCAGCAGACAGCATTGAAGTAGTTCTGTCAGTACCAGCTGTGCGCTTGTGCTGACCGATGAATTAGAGTGTGGAACCTAATTTTATTGGCATTGTTTTATTTCTTGTTTCCAAAGTTCAGTGACACCAAGGTTCAATCAAAGGCACCAAGTCCAACCTAAAGAATTTGCAGGCAAACCAATGTTGTGCCTTGAAGACTCCTGACTGAACACTGTTTCCATTTTCCCCGGCACCTGAGCCCTATTCCCTAAAGGCTTAGGTAGTACTAAGGATGGTGCAGATGGCTTGTGCTTAAACCGCATACAGGAAGCTTTCTTTTAGCTAAACTTCTCTATTGTTATGCTATATTAATAGGCTCTTTTGAAGCTTGAGAAAGGACTTATCTGCCTGAGTGATAGTTCTGGGTGGGGAAAGTTATTTAGGAGCATGTTGGCAAACCTGAAAGGCTGTTTCATTTAACCATTTCCTTGCCTGCCTGTTCAGCCAGGTTTTGCTCATAACAGTACTCAAAAAGAGGAAGCTGCACTCCCATTTTTGAAGTTATGGGGTTTGAGTCATAGGTATTTATTATAAGCAAATGAACATATTTATTCTTAAATTCCTGCAGTCAAGCCAGAAAATGTTGGCCAGCCACTATGCAAACATACAGATACACTCTTGATTTTGATCCTGCCCTGACTTGGTATGCAGATTCAACTGAGAAGTACCCCAAACTTAGACTGTGCTGGAGGGGCTGATTTTGTTTTGCTCATATCAACAGTCAAAATCAGAGGTGGTTCCAGAAGTGCCTTGCTTGGACCAACCCTCAGTGCCATCAGCTCTTTACTGCTGCTGTTGCCTTTAATCCTGCTAACAGGTAGCTCAGTCCCCTCCTTCTAAGCCCAGGGTCCTGACGTCATCCCCCCTGTTTAGTGCTTGTTCTTGCTCTTTCCAAGCCTTCAGTGGGACTTGTCTAGTGTATTAAGGACAGAAAATGAGCACACCCTTCATCCCTGCTGCTTTAGGTGCAGGATGTGCAGCCACATGCTTTTTACCCCCTGCCTCCCTACTTCCTCCACAGGATGCTGCCAAAGCGGATGTGTCACTTTGCAGCAGGGGTGCAGGACAATAGTGCTCAGGGGAAGTGGCCAAACTGCTCAGCTTCTGCTTTGATTAATTTTTTTTTTCATTCTTTTCCAAATGACATTTGCAACATCAACAGTTTCTGTCTTCCACCCAGAAATCCCCCAGTACTACAAGCAGAGCTTTCCCTCATGCAAAAAGAGGAAGAGCTAAAGGGTCTGTGAAGTCTGCTTCAGACTTCTCAGCTGTAGGCCAAAGTAATATAGCCTGCACTCAGACATTATAGGAATGGCCAGAGACCCTCAGTGTATAACAGTAAAGGAATGGAGACTTTGGGTGAGTTTCTTCTCAATTAGCTCCGCACATGCACTGAACTACCTCTAGCTGCCTGGGGTCTAACACATCTTGGGCTGTTTCTTTTTCTTTTTTCCCTTCATTTAGAAAGAAAAAGAAAGCTGTATTTCAAATATCTGGTCTATATACTGCAGCTCTGTGACAAAGTAAAAGGGCTTCAAGTATTCTAAAGAGGCATGTTCATCTTTCTTTGTTAAAAAGTACACCACATGGCATAGATTTCAGATGACATATTACTCAGTTGCAAGAGCAGAGTACAAACTTGAAATGTTCTTTTCTGTGACCAAGGGAAAAAAAACAACAGCAACAAAAACAGAACCCTAAACGCTTATCAAAACTATTTTGTCCAATTGTTGCAGATCACAGTTGCATTTATAAAATTGTGGCCTGCTTGCAGCAAACACTCAGAAACAGAGCCATCCTACAACACACTCAGTCCTCCTCCACCAGGGTGTTTCCCTAGTTCTTTATAAAGCAGATTTTCTGAGAGCAAAGAATTCATGTGGGAATAAGCGATGCAAATCTTCTGTTTACTGACAGTGACATTGGACATTCTAAATATAATCCTCCCGTAAGGGCCATAAAAAAAACAAAAAAAAAAAACAAAAAAAAAAAACAATATTTTTTACCCTCTTCAACAAGTTGAGAAGCAGAAGGGCTGCCTGTAATCTGTGACTATATATTTAAGTATAGGTATGTTACTAATGTTTTGTTGCCAGGGGAAATTGCTTGAGAATAAGGATTTGTGATTTGCATAGGTGTGGAAGAAGGGTTAGGCTTAAAAGGTTCATTTGCATGAATGGAATAAATTCATGTCTTTGTAGATATAGCATGGGTGCTGCTAATGAATGCCACTAACCTGTGCTAGCTGGGAATGTCAGTGCTAGAAAGACACTTCGTCTTCCTTGAAACCCTGTGAGAGATGCTAGGATTCAGTTACTTGCTCTACACTGATTGATGAACCTTTCAAATAGAGGAAGCATATCCTGGTTCAGGATTCAGGCCTTCTTCCAAAAAAAGAACGTACTCTTCAGATGTCCTGTCACCTGCCTTTGAATTGCTGATTGCTCCTGCTGCTTGCCAGCTAACTGTGTTTCCAATGTAAAAGTGATTATAAGTGAAACTAGAGGTTCAGAGGCATTGCTTGTTCCAATTGCAAATTCTTTTCCCCCACCTTTTTCAGCACTGCTCCCCTTCATATTGAGAAACTTTTCTTATGCACCGCATAGGGAAATCAGAGGCTTATGGTTACCGTAGTTAGTGGCAACTTCCCTTCAGAGCTTATTAAAATTTTCTTTTTCATATTGACTTATTTGGCTCAATACACAGGACCTGTGTCAGTGACATGGCTGTAAGCATCCAGCAGAGTGTTGTGCTGCAAACACTACCCACTTGCTTAACTTTGGTTGCTGCAGACACTACCCACTTGCTTAACTTTGGTTGCAGCGTCAGTTGTTTTAGTCCACTCAGGTTAGACCCCCAGGGCTTCATAGAATGAATGACCTCCACCATGGAAAAATAATGCAGTACATTTACTGTGACTCAAAGGAAGAAATAGGCTAACAGCATATGTTTTCATCAGCGTAATCAAATAAGGTTCAGATATGCTCTGACTCTCTTTTAATCTGTTTTCAGAATACAACTCTTCTCTTTTAAACTGTTTATTTTTCCTAAGATATACCCCAGATTGAACTAGAAGGGTCACTTCTAGGGGTGTGAGGGCATCTCTTACCTCTAGAATATGTTCCTTGCTGTTCCCAGAGCATGTTCCTATTCAAAATATGTCCCTATTGTCCTTCTATTCCCTATCCCTATGTGTTTCATCTAACAATATGTTAGTGTACAGGTTGCATCAGCTAAGGAGCTTGGAGTGAGCTATCTACTATTTTCCAACAAGGCAGCCGGTGTACAGCCAGCAACTGACACACACAGGATGTTTTCAGTTACATAAATCCACGCAAAAAGTGCATGGGGGGTGACAGTTCTCAGATGTGCTATACATGCCTGATTGTGCCTACAGGATTCAAACACCTGTGCACATGCAGGTGTTTGAATCTGTTGTAGCAACACTCTTCCACATATATCAAAGTAAGAGAATGAGTTTTGTTTTTCAGATTCATATGCAGCCATACATTTTGTGCTTGAATATTAGCAGGCAGTATTTGTGCATGGATAGGCTTCCTGAAGATGTCTTTATATGGATCCTACTGAAATATACTGGATCTGGAATGGTAACTGGACAATTGGGTATTCATATGCTGCATTGTCTATTTACTTATCACTCCAGTTCTTCATAGAAAGATTAATGTTTTCTTGTAATTACTGGTTAAAGGAGCAGATCTGTCAAGAATACATCACCAGAGTAAGTGCAGGGGACTTCGGCTGTTGTCTTCAGGAATGTGAAGGTTTCATCCATAATGTATTAAGAGCCTGAGAGAAGAACAAAGCTATTAAATTACACTAGTTTTTTGCTCATTCAAGTCTGGCTCCATAGAAAATAAGCAGACAGGGAAGCCCTGTAAGTGGAGGCCTATATGCAAAACAACATTTTGAGGTAAGAAAGTAGTGATCATTTTTATTATTTACTGTTAGTGGAGGAAATCATGTATTGCACACAGGATGAAAGTTGTAGGTTACTGACAACTTCCTGTATACATAAAGCTATGCTATCATTTAATGTATGCCTTCCTTCTGCTCTCCTTTACAGATGACCCCCATAAGCCAGAGGAGAAAGATGAAATTTCCAAAGTCACAATCATAAGTCTTGTCCCCTTACTGGTAATTTCTGTTGCTGTGATTGTTATCTTTTATGCCTACCGCACTCATAAGAAGAGGAAGCTCAACAAGGCATGGGAGAAGAATGTTAAGCCCAGAAAACATAAGGATTGCAGCGATGTTTGTGCCATTATGTTAGATGATGACCGCTCAGACATCAGCTCTACCTGTGCCAACAACATCAACCACAACACAGAATTGCTTCCCATTGAGTTGGACATTGTTGTTGGCAAAGGAAGATTTGCTGAAGTGTATAAAGCCAAATTGAAGCAAAACACATCTGAGCAGTACGAAACTGTGGCAGTCAAGATCTTCCCCTATGAAGAATATGCCTCCTGGAAAACTGAGAAAGACATTTTTTCAGATGTAAACCTCAAGCATGAGAACATCCTCCAGTTCTTGACGGCAGAGGAGCGTAAGACAGATCTTGGTAAACAGTATTGGTTGATCACTGCCTTCCATGCTAGAGGAAACTTGCAGGAATACCTCACACGGCACATTATCAGCTGGGAGGACCTCTGGAAACTGGGTGGGTCCTTGGCCCGAGGGATTGCCCATCTCCATAGTGATCACACGCCCTGTGGTCGCCCCAAAACCCCTATTGTGCACAGAGACCTAAAGAGTTCCAACATCCTGGTGAAAAATGATTTAACCTGCTGTCTCTGTGACTTTGGGTTATCCCTGAGGCTGGACCCTTCTCTCTCTGTGGACGACTTGGCTAACAGCGGGCAGGTNATATATATATAAACAAATAGGTTTTAACTTAATATTAAAGCAACAGTGAGAGAAGTGCAATGAAGATTTTGTTCTGATCAGAGAGCTACATATGTATATGATGCCACCATCCTCTTTATACATCTATATTGAAAAGTGTATGAGCTTGTTAGCTATTATTTGTGGTGCTGCTGCAATGCACACACACACATGCGATAAGGATGTGCTTCATATTCTGAAGTTAAGCCACAGTTTTCAGGCATTACGGCACCATGGTTTTGTGTGAGTGGACCCACCGCTGGTGTACCCCAGCATATGTGAAGTCAGTCCTCTCTGTCCTCAACAGGCATAGGCAGATAACTGGAGCGATTGATAATCACTTTAAAAGGCCAAAAATAAACCCATTTAAGATTATGGGACTGTCTCCACATGCAAGCAAATGTAAGAATGTCAAATAAAAATAATTGCTCTGTTGTTGCTTTTTGAACTAAGTAGCATGGATAAGGCTCATCTACTTCACAGGCATGCCACAAGGATGTTTGTGAATGCTTTGAAGTTGAAGTTTTTCAAGTATATCTCTAAATATTGGCTCTTCTGATGAAAACTCTTGTAGTATAAATTCACACCATTTGTTCAGTGAATTAATTCCTAATTATGTACCACATATAATTATACATAGGTCCCATTCAAAGCCTGTCCATTTACACTGACTTTTACTTCCCATGGAACTAATATTTTGATTTAGAGAGTTTTCAGGGACAGCTCTTTAGGCAGTAGTGTTCTGTTGAGTTCATGGGAGCTTTGCTGTTGTTGATCAAATGAAGATCTTTGTCTTTGAAAGAAAGTCTCGTTAGTATGAGGCAACTGTCCTGATCTCATTTTGAAAGGGTTTATTAACCACAGTCAGGAGTGAATGATAACCAAGGAAGGCATATTTAAAATAATACAAACACAGCTCACAATCACATATCATTTCTCTCCAGCATACCAGACCTTTCTAGAGTCCAGTGAACTCATACCATATTAACAGTGATAAGACTGGTTCCATCTGAAGTAAAGTGAAAACAGTATTTGGCAGTGTATATCAGGGGCTCTGAAACCTAACCCCACAGAGACTTGGACTGTTTAAAGGCAACACATATTTAAAGCTGATTTCTCTGGCATTGCTCACAGACACTTGGAAGTAGGAGGATAGCATTGATACTGTCACTTCCACAGTCCACACCGACACTGACAACAAAGTACAGTGCTGCACAGAGCAAGTTACTGCTTTGAAATTGGTGCCCTTGGGCATTCGTGTAGAAGCCCAGTGTTTTATTTTGTTTAGTTCACTGAGTCAGTTTTGGGGTGAACAAGCTAGCGTTATTCTTCTCTGTGGCAAGGAGTAAGGTGGTGTGAAGTGGCTCCATGCTAACCTTCACCTTGTTTCTTCTTGGCACACAAGCACCACCCACTCAAATTTCCCAGCATGCCAACTTTAGTGCTGTAACTTTTGTCAAAGGGGTCTTGCACAAGAGTTTGCCTTCTGTGTCATTTCTAAACTTTACCCTTTGACTCAAATGACTTTTCCACCAGGAGGTCCAATTTTTGAAGGTATAGAATGGGGTTGACCCAAATTTTAATTCAAGGAAACCTCTGGCTTCCTATGAAATAATTAGAAGAGTGTAAGTATTTTACCATTTTTCTGGTTAGCCTTAGACCGTAATATTCAAGGCAACTTGTTGGGGTTACAAAGCCATCTTCTTTCCCATCTACCCAGCTACCTTCCACATGACGCAAATGTAGCCACTATTGACTATACGATACCAGTGTCCTGAGTGACTGACTGGAAACCATCTTTTTCCAGTTTTCGTGGTCTTTTCAGTTTGGACATTTGGCCATCCATGATGATTAATATTTGCAGATATTACTTAATGTGAGTACATAAATCTGGACCTTTGTCCCATTCTGTTCAAAGGACTGGTAGGTGCCAGCAAGGCCAGATGTTCCTCATCTCAGCAGCACCGGCATGCTTGTAACAGATGGTCATCCTAATCAGATAAAGAGGGATATCCACTGCCCCTCTGACTGACATACCCCAAGGCACAAAACATCACCAACAGCTTGAAAGAAATGTAAGGTTTCCTATATAAAAGTTCCAAGAGTCACAAAAACTATAATGTACCACAGGAAGAGAAATGATCCCTCACTAGAAGTTTTGGAAGAAAAGAACAGAAAGCAGACTGGTCTTTGCAGAGAGAAAGCATATCCAGATTTGAGACAACCAAATCCAAATTGTTGGACTTTAGGCACCTAAAATGTCTTTGAGACCCAGGACTCACGTTTCTTGAGATGCAGGGAAAGTATCTTTGACCCAAAGACCTCATAATCTAAATGTAGATAAAAGGACAGAGCGGAGTGGAACAGATGATAAATTCTAAGCAGGATGGAAATGAGATTGGCTTGATACCATTCTTCTTGACATTTTTAATTTTCTCTGCATTTCCCATGGCACCTTTTAGTTATAGGGCTTGAGCCTCCATTGTGCAGCAAAGCTGCAGAATCATTTTCACTGCTACAAAGAGAGTGTGAAATGTTGCCAAACTAGAACAGCACTTGTGACAATGTTAACAATCTGTATTTAGGCACCATTAACTCTTGTTGAAAACAGTAGGAGTTGGGGCTGGGGAACTGTGGGACATACTGTGTCTGTATCCCTTCTAACTCTTTGGATGGGATCTGCTTGGGAAAGAAGTTGTGTGGTGGGGAAGGGATGGGGGTAGGAATAGCTTCTGCTGCAGGGTTTCCATATGTTCGTGTTCTGTA
Organism: Anseranas semipalmata; assembly: GCA_013399115.1. NCBI lineage: Eukaryota > Metazoa > Chordata > Aves > Anseriformes > Anseranatidae > Anseranas > Anseranas semipalmata. Next base: position 796,906 of record VXAA01002805.1, on the reverse strand, counting down.
AGGCAGGGAGATATTGGTGAACTCAGTGGTGCTGAGACATGATTATCCCAAGTAACTGTTCATTGTGTCAGTGTTGCTCACATGCTTGGCCTTCAATTGATCACAGAGTCCACATGATAGTGAATTTAACTTTGGGACTGATTGCACAGTTTTTTTGCTGTCCTCTGTTTATATAAAGGCTTTGGTCCTACAACCATTTGGATATTTTGACAAAGAAATTCTCTGATGTTGCACGGTCCTATGACAAAGCAATGTCCTTGATCACTCCTGCTGTCTTCTTATGGTGCATTACACTTCTTGTGGCACTTTTTCCCATTTGCCCTGAGCATGGGGTGATAAGGCATGTTTCCAGAAGCATGTCAAATGGATGTCATAGGGCTCCCTCAACAATTGCTGACCAAATAACTTAAATGATCTTTTGCAGTCTTGCTTACCACTGGGCTCTGGACTGATGGTTGTAGTGCAGTCCCATTTGAATAGCCTATCTGAATCGCAGGTCCTACTGCATCACCCACTTCTGCTTGTTCATTATTTCTGTGATTAAACAGTCTCCAATTTGAAGCTGTCTTTGCCTGACCAAAGCCTTATTATTTTTGGAGTTTTTCAAGACATGTGTCTGTGTGTGTCTCTGTGTGTGTAATTTTTTGATACCTACCCTGTAGGGAATTTGTTATTTGAGAGCAACTGGTGCATGATCCAGTAATTATTCCTTAAATCCTTCCTTCTGATAGAAACAGATGTTTGAACTTTGCCTTCTGTAATGCAAGGTCATAATCTAGACCTCAGCAAAGCTGCTAAAATAATTGCTGAAAATTACTCAATATGCATAAACTTTATGGAACATCTTTTCAAACAAAAAGGGGGCAATTTTTGGTTTCACTTCAAATGTGTGCTTCTGCATTTAGTATTTGTGTATCAGCTTTCTTCTGCTAGGCCTGCATTTACCACTTTCATTTTAAGAGTACCATGAAAAGAAACTCCTTGCTCTATAATATGCAGTGCAAAAGAATACAATGTGTTTCTTGCTCATCTGAAAGACACTTGGTCATTGGCATTTGCTTCAGGCCCAGAGGGCAGAGTTTATCTCAGTAAACAGCCAGAGTGAAAAAGCTTGTCAGTGTCAAAGTCATTTGCTTAAGGAACTACAAAGGGCTGCTGTTTTGTTTGTTTAGTGTTTTTCTTTACCAAGGGAGGTGCAAGTAAGTTGGTAGTCAAGACAATGCCACATTTCCCTGGCAGCAGAAAATACGACCTGTGCCAAGTATGGCTTGAATTTTTGGATACTTGTCAAATGGCACCATTTCTGCGAAAGTTGAAGTAAAATCACAGCAGAATCCAAAGCATGAATTACAATTTCAGCTCATGAGCTCTCCTCTATCTCCTCTCCTTCAGGTTGGCACAGCAAGGTACATGGCTCCTGAGGTTTTGGAGTCCAGGATGAACCTAGAGAATGTGGAGTCCTTCAAACAAACAGATGTGTACTCCATGGCTTTGGTCCTCTGGGAAATGACCTCTCGCTGCAATGGTGTTGGAGGTAAGTGCCATCGGTTTTCTTCTCTCTAAAAGTATGTTTGGACACACGCTCTTGTTGTTGTCAGTGGGTATGGGTGATTCTTTTTAAGTCTCGACAATTGTTCTAGTGTATCTGGATGCTATAAGCCAACAGGCCTTCGGTCGTGTAAGATGTATATATGCTTGAGCAGGCTTGAAGGGCAAGTACTTTAGAGGATGAGAAAATTAGTCCCCAGTTGCTATAAGGATAAATTTTCTGTTAGGTAGATCACTTTTAAAGATTATTAATGTCTGTTTTTCCTTAAACTACAGCATCTTGAGTAGCCATGGATTGACTCAGTCTGTCTGTCCTCTCCCAAAATGATTGTAAATATAAGAAGGTTTGAATATTAAGACCAAGAAGTGATAACTGTCCTGTTTTACCTTCATGGAGTGTTAACTCTGAACAAAATGAGGCCCAGTTAAGTGCCACATTTACTAACTGATCATTTCAGTAAGACCCATCATAGGCATACAAAAACCTTCCTGCTTTCCTGAAATCCCCAGCTGCCACTCATCATTTTTTGAGATGTTGCAAGAGATCATCCACATTAGAAACCAAGGGATGTTCATTGTATAAAGTGCAGTAACAAAATAAAAATGAGTGGAAGTGAATAGCAGAATAGCTCCAAGAAAAGCTGCTGCAGTTGTTCATATTCAGAGTTTGTTGACTGAAACAAAATCTCCATTTCTGCTTTGCCTAAAGCTGCCCCAGAATTCCCAGTGTGCAGCACTGCTATGTGCTAGAAATCAGAAAAGTTGCTGTTGAGATATCTGCATTACATATTGCCATGTTTGAAGATTTTCACTTTACTTCAGGGACTAAAATGAGACTAAGTTACATATAAAGTTCTTTGGTCTGCTAGTATTGTCTAGTAATCATTCTAACAAAACCTGCTGCACAGTCCAGGACTTGCACAGGCAGTATAAGGAGTGAGGCTGCTGCAGGTAACACTAATGTGGATATTATGGTAGATATGTGACTATGTTTTGATCTGTTACCCTTCTCCCAAAAGCACAGAGGCTCCCTTTTCATTGGACTTGGCACAGTTGCATCTCAAAGGGCTGCCACAGAGACAGGACAATCTGGCAGGGTAGAGCACTACAGTATGGGGAACATAGCGTACAGGAGGGAAACCAATGTACATAGCTGCTCCTTGTTTATCTGCTAACATCCATGGGACACCACAAGACTGTCCACGGAGGTCTCTGAGGCCACTCTGCACAGCAGCTGTGTGGCTGCATCACGGTGTCTGTGTGCAGGAGGGAGGAATGCCTCCATCTCAGTCTCCCACTCTGTCTGATCAGCATTTGGTCTTTGTGGGTGGGCCGCACTGTGGGCAACAGATTTGCCCCTATTTGCACCCTGCCGGGAAAGCTACAAAGTGGGTATGTGTGCAAACAGCTAGTGCTAGCATAAATGCATGAAAAAACATTCTTTTCTAGTCAAATGTTTCAGGGAAAAAACATGTGGTGCTTCAAGAACTGAAACTCAGTCTGGCATATTCCAAAGCAAACCTATCCACATTTAACTGTCGTGGTCATGTATATTTCTAAATGCATTGGCACAACTTCAGCCTTTCATTAGCACTTAGTAAAAGTAGCTGAGGAGATTTAAAATGTGAGAAAAGGGATCTTTGCCCTGTTTCTTGAGCTGTCACTGTTTCTTGCATTTAGGAACTCACATTATTAATATAAATATGAGCTGTTCACTGTGGAGTCTTTTATCTTTGCTGATGCCTGAGTCCCGTCCTGGTCATATTTGCTGAGTGCAGCGAAATGGAGGTTGTGGCAAGAGCAAACCTTATTGCTGCTGTTCTCAGAAGGCAACTGCCTAAAAGGGGATATAAAGGGAGTTTCATAAGGAAGGAAAATCACCAGCATGTTTAGCTAGAAGAGAATGACCCATTGTAACCTTGAGAAGAAAAGCTGAACTCATTTAGGAAAAGGAGAGGTTTCTCTGGCCCAGCATCCCCTTTGCTTTCAAGGTGGAGCTTAACCCCCATCTCCCGATTTTCCCTATTCGTTCCATCCCTCAGTTATCTTCATCTCCAGAAACACATTTCTTGATTTTTGTTTCCATATTTCAGTCATCTTTCCAGGTGGCTGACCTCCCCAGCAAAACCGTGAGAGTATTTGGGTAGAGCTGTAGGGGGTGGAACTTGGGCTTAGTGTCTTCAACCACAGCAGCTAAATATAACTCCCAGGATGTAGCTCCCTTAGCTTGTCATTGGTACTGAGCTGCAGCAGCGTTGCACAGTTTCTCTCATTTCCTTCTTAGATTTTCTCTTGGTTCATGCAGTCTGACTCTGTAACCAGCTGGTGAAATACCCTTACAGTGATTCATGACTACAGCTCCCCCTCTGCTTTCTCTCTCCATCTGTCACTCATGAGACTCCCTTCTCTCCTTGCATCCTTCCCGAGGAGTTGCCTCTGCTCACGCAAACTCCTCTTGTCTTTCTGAACTGTTAGGCACTGAGAGAAATGATCTGACTTATAAGCCAGAGTAGGCTGACCCAATTGCAGCCAGCCTTTCCAAAGGAGCCTAAAAGATGTAGACACTGTCATTCTAGCACAGGCTTGACTGCAGTATGGGCTTCCTCTCAGTGGAGAAGGCCCATGGAAGTTCAGAGAACAGCCTAATGCAGAGGCAGTGGCATTAGCAACTTTCCTTAGGGAAGGAAGCATGTGGGGGGCTAATTGCCATTCAGCCACGTAAAGGTAGGGTGACTTATTTCTTTTACAAAGGGAGCTCTCAGGATTCATTTGTCAATGTGCAGGTGTTCGGTGAGTGTGGGAGGTGATGGAGGCAGGTTCTTTCACTGCAGCAGCTTTGTCGAGCACAGTCTCTACAGTATGCCAGGCTTTTTCAGTCAGCAGACGTTTAAACAAAAATACCCAGCAGCATAATCCATACTGTGAAGCTGCCGTAGTAAATATGCAGGTGGGGATCAGCTTTCGAGAAAGGCTGTGCTGTTCATTGTTACTTTGTTGTGCTAAATATGGAGACGCAGAAATGGGGCACAAGGGAAAGTGAGACAGAGGCAAAGATCGAGTTTGACTGATTTTTCACCGGAGTATAATTTAAGAGGCATATTTAGAAACTCAGCAATACTGCTTTGGGGAGAACTTCAACTGCTCCACACTGCCGTTAACTTGGTATTTCATTCAGTGCAACAGCTGTGCACCAGATGCTGCACGTTGCAAGAAATATAATTTTCATCTAAACCACTTGCTTTCAGAGCGACACAGCTTTGGAGACTGAGGCAAGTGTAATTTCTCCGACAGCCTCCTAGAAAGAAAAGAAAACCATCTGCTTTGTATCGGAGCTGCTGCAGGCAGGGGACTGCTGGGGGCGGCAGGGGAGAAGGAGGGGAAAGGGAACCTCTGGATGCACAGGGCTGGTGAAGGGGGAGAAGAGAAACCCCTCAAGAAAACGGCAACGTTGCTCGTGCAGTGTTTTACAGCCTGGAGTGGTGGCTGGCTTTGGTATAGCAGCAGAGCTTTGTTTCAAATGGTAACCTTGCTTTACCAGAGCTGTGTTTAATACAAATAAAATCTTCAGTTAATCTTATGCTTACTTGGAAAGAGTCAGCCAAGAGTTTGGCACAGTTTGGCAGCTAAACATTTGTGCATCCTGTACCTCATGAAACACTCGGTGTTCATCACGCTGAGCAGGCAGAGGTGGCAGTTTCTGGCAGCAGGGAACATTTTAATAGCCTGTGCAGTGGGGCTGTGCCTGTGCATTAAGCCCTGAGGAGTCTGCAGCTGGGGCCTGATTTAAGCCTCTCCTGTGGAGAAGAGCCCAAGTAGGGCACGCCTGCACTGTGGTGGCGTGTGGTGGCACGTAACCCCGACCTGGTACATCCACACAGTGCAGCATCACCCCACGACAGCAGCTCATCTCCCAGAAATTCTCTGTGTCACCACAGCACTACATGTAGGGCATTAAGTGCTGTCCTTCAACAAGCCCAGGTAGAGGTAGATAAGATCTCCCTGCTGGGCACTTCCCACCTCAGGATCCAGCACACAGTGACTAAGCAGCCTGTAATCATACACTGATGGCAGAGCTCATGCACTCCTAACCCTTTGGAAGGTCGGCTGTGTCTTTGATCGTCAGACGTGAAGTCACGTAGAACATGTCTGTGCAAGGGAAACTGCACAGTGAGTTCACCCATCCCAACGCATCCTCACCCTTCCCAGCTAACATTCATGTTCTGAAGGAGTGGAACTGGGAAACCTAGGGAAAATGTGAAGTAAGCATTTGACGACTCCTTAAACTTGGCCATGAAATGGCTTTTGAGCCTTTGCACAGTCCCTTTGTGCAACAGCTCAAATAGATCCACCACCCAAATTCCTCTAGCATGAAGACACACTCTGCACACACATGCAGATGTGTGTGTGTATACGTGAGCTGTCACAGTAGCTCCACCATCGATTGATTTATCTCTTCTGTGGCTCACCCCTTGTAAACTCTAAAATGAGGGGTGTTTCAAAAGAACACAAAATTCCCAAACACAAGCTCACTTCTGTAGACTGTGCTCCAACAGCTGATTTTTGCTAGCCTTCTTTTACCTCACTCCTGCTCTAATTCTACAAATAAGCCTTCATCTTCCAGCATGAGGAGCTGTTCCACAAAAAAAAAAAAAAAAAAAAAAAAAAAAAAAAAAAACAACAACAACAAAAAAAAAAACGGCAAGACAGATCACATGAGGGAGTGTTGGCAGGGTTTGCAGGTATGTAGTTCTGACCCAAAAGAAGAGAACCTCGCTACAAATAGCTTAGAGTAGAAGATCACATGCAAGAGGCATATTCTTCATGAGGAACCCGTGGCCAAATTTTCCAAAGCATTCATCAGACGCATCAAACAGAGATTTTCAGTAATATCGTTTGGGGTTAAAATCCAGTCCCAGCCTTTCTGAGCGTTACGGCCATGCCAGTGTCAAAGGGAAGTGGAGGTGCAGTGATTATTAGTGCAAGATAGCTCACAACCATAAAGATTAAATGCTGGAGGTTAAAGTTGAAGGAACCCTGCCATTATTGACTGCTAAAGGTACTGTAGTTCAGGATACCTGAGGTATTTATAGTACTTCAACCAGTTGTCATTTTTAGTGCCTGACTGGTCTAAAAACAATCAAAAGAAACATATAAGTCATGAAAAATAGATTCAGCATCTGTATATAGCCATACACGAGCATCCAGGAACAAACATCTTAACCTACCTCAAACTGACATCTGTTACATCTACTGTAGCACGTCAACATGATCCATGAATAACCTCAGCTATTACTGCAAAATGTGTCTGACACCTGAGATTCCACAGCATAAGGATGATTTACTGCAGGAGGATTCAGTGGGCTTTTCTTTCGAAAGGAGAGAGAAGCAAGATAATAAATAGCAAGAAGATGCTGCATGCGTTTCAAACTGTGGGAATGCATGACTGTATTACTCTAAAGCCATTACAGAGAATTGGCATCTGGCCTCAATTTCTCCTTCTTTACAAACAAACAAACAAACAAACAAAACTGAAAAAAAAAATCAGTTTTTATATTTAGAAGAGGAATGCTTTTAGCATAGAAGGAATTTCTTGTAAAGGGAAAATGTACTACAAACCTATCAATTGCCCAGGAAGGTTCTCCCTTCCCCCAAGTGAACCATCTCATAAACCTCAGTGGCCTTCACAGTAAGCTCAGCGAGAAGGACCAGATCAGCACCACAGCACCAGCTTCCCTCTGTTGCACACTCAGACTCCTCTGAGGCAAGCACAGAAGGGCAAACTAGAGCCTGGCTTGCAGGGATTTCTTCAAAAAATGTATGCATGCTCAAAACGGCCTGTTCATGTTAAAAGTAACCTATATAGTGTTGGGAACTTTCAAAGCAGCTGATAGTGTCACACCTTGCAGGTGCCATTGCTCAGCATTTTCCTCTTGGTGCTTGTCTTACCTCCATGCTCTTTTCCAGCCTGTTTTGCCCCTCACACTGTCGTGATCAATTGGCCCTAACAGCTCCTAGAGGCAGGGATCATCCTCTGTGCTAGTGCTGCATATTGCAAGGAGATCTCTGAGCCTTGCCTAGTGTCCAGGACCACTACTGTAATCAAACCGTACCTGATGGAGATCATGCTATTTAGATTTCCTGAACAATCTTTACTTTTTGGTCAGCTTTGAAAGTAACGGTATCTGCTTTGTAATCATTGTGCTTCCACTGCATGGTAATCCAGGTTTGACCAGCAGGATGGCAACTTCCCAATTAACTTCTAGGGCTAAAGTCTTGTAAATTTACTTTGAGTAATCTCTAACTCGGATTAAAGTGGATGAAACTGATATACCTTCTTGTGGAGGGAAGAAAGCAAAGCAGACTTTGGCCCTTGAGTCCTGAAGAACATAATTTACTTATGAGAAGACAGAGCTCGTGTTTCAGGGTTGTAGACAATCAGCAGAGAATTGTGTGGCCAGTGGCCAGCACCAAATGATTCAGGAGACGGACAGAGGGCTCTGCAGGAGGCATCTGTGGGGTAATCTGCTGCATTATGCACACAGTTGTTTGCAGCTGGATCTCTAAATGCTGAACATTTAAAGCATGAGGTTTAATATCCCTTCCAAAATGTTTGTTTTTATAAGTCGGGCTATTCTTTTAGAAATCCCCTCTCTTTTTCTGTAGCTTGTTAAGTAAGTCTTCATCTCATGGCCATCACCGAGCAGTGAGATCTACAGCCTGACTCTAAAGTTTTGGAGAAAAGTCCACCTTTTAGTTATGTTCAATACTACCTTGTTTTTATCATGAGACATGACAATCGGAATGACCTGACCTATGTTATCTCGATCATTAGTTACTTCAATATTTTACCATACTCTTACCTTTCTCTCCAAAATAAGCAAAGCCAAGCTTTACTGGTTCTTCCCTTAACAGGACATTCTTTTCTGGGCCTTTAATCATTGTTATCACCCCTCTCACAGCTTCTATTTACTATAAAATGCCCCTTGAGAAGAGTGAACCGTGCTGGACACTGTATTTGAACTTTGGTTGCAACATTATACAACAGGACTGTGTCTCCCATCTTGTTCATCTCTCTTCACACATCTTCTAGACACTCACATTCTTCAGCCTGCCTAGTAGATTACACGTCAGTTTTTCTTGCCCTCAATTAATTCCTAGAAAGAAATAAGAGGCAGCAGAACAGGCCAACTTCATAAATCTTTATCTAATACTAGCAAGTCATTAGGCCTGTGAGTAAATTCTCCATCTGTTCCCAAAGAAACCACAGCATTTTCTACACTGTGTCAGCATCTACTATAATATTTCCGCTCTCGGAGATTTCTTGAGTTTTCTCCAAAGGTCCCATATGTCTGCCTCTTCCTTTCTCTCTCCAAAGAAAAGCAAAGAAAATATGCAACATGCAAACAAAAACTAGAATGGCAGCAGCCCCTTCAGGAAGCTGTGCCCCCTGCATCATGGCTCAAAACTGACCTATTTTGGGAAAGAGGCCTAAAATAAGAGCAGACCACTAATGGCTCAGTAATAAACAAGGGTAGTATGTCAGCTTCCCGCACTGTTCCTTGTTGTAACTTTGCCCTTTTCGAGCAACTCTTTCCTCCTAGCAATCTGGCACGTTTATATCTATGACCTAGATTTCAGTTTATATTTCACCTGGAAAGTGTGTGGGGACTCTGGGGGAACTAAGACAGACCAAAGTAACCATTTCTTGCAAGCTTGGCTCAAGCAAAACTCACCTTGAAGTCCCTGTGTGTTTTGGCTCAGCAGAGATTGAAAGACTCACAAACCATTATAGGTGACTCTGCTGCTTTGACTGTTGCTAATATGATTATGTACTGAAGGTTTTAAATGAGAATCGTTTAGCTGGCTAGGAAAGAAGAAAAGAGGGAGGGGGCATGTGGGAGAAACACATTTGAAACATTTTTGAAAATGCCAACTGGCTTTGCTTTGTTTGGAGCTGGTCAGGCAGAACAGTGGCACTGAGAAGCTAATCAGTGGCTCCTACTCCTCCGGAGAACAGCCAGCTCCCTTCACACTTGGCACCAGCACAGCACAGCTGAATACCCTTGTGTTTGCTTATTCTCTTGGCAGAAGTGAAAGAGTATGAGCCCCCATTCGGCTCTAAAGTGCGAGAACACCCCTGCGTGGAAAGCATGAAGGACAATGTCCTAAGAGACAGAGGGCGACCCGAGATCCCCAGCTCCTGGCTTAACCATCAGGTAAGAGCACCACATAGGAGCAGCTGGGAGGCACACCACACATTTAGCTGCCGCCCAAAGCCTGAGCCTTAACTCAGTGTCCTCCTCAACAGGAGGGATCTCTCTTTTGCACAGATTAGAGCTTGGTCACAGGGTGACACTGGTGCTGCCTGTGGTTCAGACACCGCAGTGCTCTGCATCATGCCTACCCCCAGAGCAGTGGGATTTCTACTGCCCACCAGTGTAATCTGAAAGTGACCAAACAAAAAAAACTTGGAAACCTGAGACTCAACGATCATCTAGACAGCCACAGAATAATTAGGGCCTTACAGCACACAGTGTGCAGGCTCTGAAAGGTCAAAGAGAGCAACTTCACACATGCGTCCCTTCAGCAGAGAAAACAAATCTCAGTACTTTATCATGGAGAATGGTCATAGTGGAATCCCAGCTGTTGACAGGTTTAAGAAAATAGGAAATGAGTCATCAGCAAGACAGTTCGTTCTTATTCTGCGTAGTAGCAGTCCCTTTCCCTGGCATGTCGGGAAGCACTCTGTCAGCTTTCCCCATTCACGGACACCATGGTTGCACTTGCTAGGTGATAGTCACAACCCAATTTCTCAGTAGCAGAATCTGAATGGAAACAAGCCAAAGGCATGCATTTCTTAACTTTTGCTCCAAGCAGTTTTATCAGAAGAGATAAAATGAGAATCATACCAGAGAAGTGAGGCTTGTTCATTGCATTTGTCAATGAAATATGTTGAGTGGTCTTTCCAGACAAAAGGAAAGCATCGTGAACATTTACAAAAGCCCCGCCAACCAAGATCAGCTAGTATTTTCATCAGGACCAATATAACACTCCCCTTTTCATTCCAGTTGAGATGTTAAAACCACAGTCTAACACTTACTTAGGAAAGGCCATGTGAGTGGCTGTAATCAGTCATTCTTCCAACCAGGAGCAACACATCTGCTGCCTGATGACTGTGGCAGAATGCAGACCCTTCCTGGACCCATGGTGTCATTCCTTATGTAGTCATCTGTAATAAGCAGGATTATTGAGGAGGGGTGCTTTAACTGGGGGGAGAGCTATGTTTTGAGGGACACCTGGATATCTGATTTTAGCAGTACTGAAAGGCCCTCAACATTTCTAGGAGCTAGAACTACAACCATATTCTAGCTGACATGTTGAGCTGGGAAGAAGAGGTTATATTAGTGCTCATCTGCATAGAATAGAAAAGTTTGCTGATTTTTTTTTTTTATTTGTGGATGAGCTGGTAAGAATCATCATGAGTTAACTGCAGTTGTTTGTTTTCCACAAAGACAAAATGAAGTCCAAACAAGTAATATACACATGGTACTTTAGAAGAGCCCAATTAACAAAGTAGAAAAGAATCCTGAGCCAGATCATTTGAGAGAAAAAAAAAAAAAAAAAAACATAAGTAGAAGAAAATGCTTAAAATTAGGAACAGTATGAGAACATTTCTGAGAATACTCAAAAGTCACAGTCTTACGTGTGAAAAAAAAAAATAAAGCAGTGTAGAGAACTGATTAAGGAAACAGAAGAACAACAGGAAAATCTGTGGTCAGCAAATTGAGGACAATAAGTTTTCTCAAGAGCAAAAAGAAATCTAACAGTACCAATCCATTACTGCATATGAAAGAAAGAGAGGGCTTATGCTAATGCAGCGGCAGAAGTTGTCAGCAAATATTTCTGTTCTGCATTTGGGAAGAGTCAAATGGCGTACACGTCATAGAATTTGATGGAGGTCCCTATAAAGCAAAAGTCATGGGCACTTAAAGCAGGCCTTGGGCAGCGTTAGATGGCCCAGAGGCTCGCCTGCATTCGGGGCAGAGCTGCTCCTGCAGGCACCACGTTTCGAGGCAGGAGAAGCCGGCAATACGGCCAGCTGTGCCCTGGAGAGGGCCTGTCCAGGAGCAGCTTTCATGCACAATCAGTCGTAGCAGCCAGCACGGAGGTGTCAGCACGGCTGGGGTGCCTGGGCAGGGACGCGCCTGGGCTCGGGGTGCTCGGGGAGCCGGTTTGTGCTACCCACGCTCCCCGGTACGGGGCACCCTGCCAGCTGGGATGGCCTGTGCTGCGCTTGTGTGCCACTGGAGCACGTGCAGCTGGCTCCAGCAGGGTTCATTTGAGACGCTAAGGCAGGAAATGGGTGCCTGAAAACACGCTCACGGGACATCTACTGAAGGTGGATTTAATTCCCTTCGTCTGAATCCCTTCAGAGTTTCACGTTGCGCTAAAATTCAGTGACGCATTGGCTTCAGCAGGGCTGTGACAGTTTACAGCAGCTGAGGATCTGCTTTGAACTCCACAGAAGTTGCTCTTACTGTAATGGCTCTTCCATATTCATTTCCTTCCACTGCAGTCGTGTTTTTGTAATGAACTCATTATTCATCGTCATAAAATTCTGGAATGGATTTACATATTACATTTTTTTCCCCCTTAATGAGATTTGTTGCACTATTGATTTCAAGTTAATGTTTAATATTTAATTTAATTTACTGCTTGTAATTTCAATGCCAGCAGAAAACTAATGTTATTTGTATACAGACAATAACGTTCTGCTATTAACATTGACATCAGTCAACATCACCAATTAGGTAAATTACGCAATTAATGCAGTGTTGTGAAATGTTATTTTTTTAAATAAGAAGTTTAAGATAAATCCTACTTAATGGGCTTTTAGTGTCATAAAGCAAAGCACACAATTTCCTGGCAAATACCTCATGTTTACAAAATGCATTACAAAGATGCAACTGTTTTTTGTTCCTGTAAACATGTACATCAGCATTGAAATGAAGGTTAAATAGTTACATCTGTGAGTGACATGTGTTTAAGTGTTTGTGGGACTGTGGCCCATATTTGCACGGAGTTTTAGTTAGTCTGCAGGGAATTCATAAAGGCTGATGCAGGACCTGATATTGCTGGCAATCAGAATTCTGTTCAAAAAATGCATATAGAATTCAGCCACGCAAAGGGATGGGTTGAGCAGGAAGTCATTATCCAGGCATTCTGATCGTATTTATTAGAAAAAAAAATATTTGATTCCATAGTGCTGTTCCAAACCATCATTTTTCTTATTACAAAGTGTCAGAATATATGTCCAGAAATGACATTACCAGTTATCCGAGCTGCTGAAAGTATAGTAGTAGTTTTTTTGTTTTTGTTTTTTAAAAAAGAGATACCATGCTCCCATTACAGTGACAGCAGAGCCCACAAAGCACCTTGGGGACTGGTTCCGTCATCACCGGCATGCACAAATAACCCTCTGGACTTTGGAGGGCACTAAAGCAAACTCTCACAGATGCGCTTTGGCGGTGACTCAGTGGCTGTCTCTCTGTGCTCTCTGTAGGGCATCCAGATGGTGTGCGAAACGCTCATTGAGTGCTGGGACCACGACCCCGAGGCCCGGCTCACGGCACAGTGTGTCGCGGAGCGCTTCAGCGAGCTCAAGCACCACGACAAGCTCTCAGGAAGAAGCTGTTCGGAGGAGAAGATCCCCGAAGATGGCTCCGTGACCACTGCCAAGTAGCGTGCACCCAAGAGCTCCAAAACGGAGGGAAGTCGCTCCTGAACACGTTCACCTTGGCAAAGGAAGAAGTCTCGATCGGTGCCTTGACTTGCTTCCTGGAGGACTGGGGCTGTCACTACTCCCTTTAAGCTGTGGCTCTGGACAGGGAGATGTATTCGTGGGAGTAGGTGTCATACCCTAGCATTGCCTGCTGGCATCATGCCATAGGAGGAGCTAAGTATGTTAGCACTTCCTCAGGAAACGAGATTTGAGAATAGCCAATAACATTATGCACTTTATTAATGCCTGTATATAACTATGAAATTGCTATTTTTATATATATATATATATACATATATATATATAAAATGTGTGTGTATGTATATATATATCTATCTATATATATATAAACAGCCATGCTCTGAAGAAAAGAGTTTTAAAAATGCTTCCAGGAAATTACCTGTGCATTAGAGATCCCTCCCCATTAGGGAAAGAGCCTGGGGAGACTGGCGTATCAGGACACTAGCAATTGTGCACTAAGCACTCTGCCAAAAAGATAGGAATAAAAAGCAATAAGAAGATGGCTTTCGAAGCATATGCTGTAAGCACCCAGCTGTGGCCCTGGAGTTCACAGTTGCAGGAGCAGTCTCACAGCAGAGAGGCAGATTTGG
>VXAA01002805.1:683675-782556 GCA_013399115.1 Anseranas semipalmata | reverse complement strand
CCCCCCCCCTTCCTTTTACCTTGATTGTGTTGCTGTAAGAACAAATACTTTCTTCCCTGTACAGCATGTCTAATTGCTTGTCACACCACGGTCTGACTTTATTCCATGCTTTCTAGAAAAAAGCAAGAAACAACACCCCATGCGTTTATTTCTGCACAAGGACCTCAGAGGTGAGGAAAAGATCCATAACATCAGATTAATGTCATATCCTGCCCTCCACACTGCTTGCATATAGGGTAGCAGGGCTTCAGGTCTCCAAAATGTTTAGGAAGACAGTTGACATTATATTGGACTTATATAAATGACAGCGGTGTGTTTAATAAATGCTAACAATTTTATCTTCAGGAGTTTTGCAGTGATTTTTCACTTTTTTCTTCCCGCTGGCATGTAAGCGGGCCTTGGAAGCTAGAAATTCAGCCAGCACAGGCCAGTCCTGTACAGGACTGTATCCAGTGCAATTTATCAAACACCTTTGACAGGTAAACATTGATATTTCTCTAGGAGACATTGCCAAGTAAGTCAACAGGAATCATGCTCATTTAAATAGGAGTTCAGACTTACGATGAAAAATATTTTATTTCAAATGGTGTTATTTGCTTTTATTTCATTTTAACTAAACTACTCAGAAATATTTAAACAGAACAGGGCAAAATCTCAGCAACTACAGTGGAATTCAGAGGATACTATGTCAGATTTTAGGGGGGAGGGGTGATTTGTTTTTTTTAAAAAAAGCAAGAAAAAGTGAGGGAGCTGCAGGGCCGCTGCCATCTAGCGAGGCGCTGCCACTGCCTGTGCAGGCCAGAAAGGAGGGTCAATACTGACATTTATTTCTTTTTTTTTACTACTACATGTAAAGGATTTTTTTTTTTTAATTCTTTTAAGGAATACTTCACCTGTACATCATGTATGAAATAGGAATGTGAACAATATATACTCTTTTTTATCAAATGTTTCAAGCACTTAACTTGCTTTGTAAACAGTGTTTTTTTTTATTTTTTTGTTTTGTTTTGTTTTGTATAAATCAAATGTTTATTGGAGCAAATAAAATAACACCAACTCAAATTTGTCTTTCATCTCTGGAGCATCCAGAATAAGGAGGGGGCTCTTCCTAAGATGATCCCTATCCTAAACTAATTCAGGCCCATCCCTTCTCACGCTCAGCGTGCCCGGCAGCCTTTGAATGCGTCCCACTTTGCTGATGACTCCTTCCCCTGGCAGATCCTTCCCTTCCACAGAATAGCACCAGCAAAGAGTTCAGCATGGCCATCCCTTGGCCCCTGCAGTGTAAGACCTGCACGGGTCTCAGGGGAGGGGAGAGAAGCGGGTTCGCAGCTGACAGTCTCCTACTTTTAGCTCAATCCCAAGTACAGATAAGGCCTTCATTAAACCTCGGTCATTTTGGTGCTGGTATTAAAGTGAGCCAGAAGACAGCCCACTAAATCTGTGTCACAGGGAAGCGTGTGATTAATGTGCTTGTGCCGCACAGCTTCTGCGCTCCGCTCAGAGCGCTCGCCTAGATACCCCTCCCATGGAGGACATGCACAGAGCACAAGCACCACATGAACAAAGAGCAAGACACATCCCTCATCACCACCCAAAAATTGCCTTGGGTGTGCCTTAGGTTGAATCAAAGACTTTACACACAACGCAGCCTGCCAGTGCCTGATTTGGGAATCTGAGACTCTCCAGGCATCACCGTTTTCTTCAGGGCATATGTTTTGGTGCCAAAACTTCCACTACAACTCACACTTGGCTGGTCTGAATATATCCCGCTGGATGTCCAAGTGGGGATTCCCCAAACAGGCAGCCAGGTGCCATCGTTTGTGAGTTGGGCAGAATCACAGAGCAGCCAAGGCTGGCAGGGACCGCTGGTCTGGGCACCATGCTCACAGCTCGTCTGGGCCAGCCTCCTGCTCAAAACAGGCCACTTAGGGTGCTCGAGACCTTGTCAGATTTTGAGTATCTTCAACACTGATGATTTCACAACCTTTCTGGGCACCCAGTGCTCCGAACAGAGCAACACACGATGATGTAAGGTGCGGTGCAAAGCACAGCGGCCAAGTCTGCTCTGAGATTGGCATAACAGGGGCTTTCGGAAGAAGGCTGTGCCCAGGCGTGCACCCAAGCGGACAGCAGACGGTCACCAGCTCTCCCTTCAAGCCACCTACCCTCTGCCCCACATCACCAGACCGTAAACCAAGCTGCACAGTGAGGATGCTCCAAGGGGGACAGCATGGCAGGGCCTGTGGGGACTGATCGGGACAGGAGCCCCTGCCAGCTGCGGGGCAGCGCTGCCAGCACCAGCCCTGCCATAGCCCTCTAACACTGAGGGCTGGTGGGATGCTCTGCAGCCTGCCCCTCCCCAGTGTGCTTTACTGCTGGAGCCTTCCCTTCCTTCAGCAAGCGCCAGGTACAAAACTGAGCTTGTAGCATCTCTACGGGCATGCAAAGCCCCACTGCCCACACCTCTGCGGTTTCCAGCAGCACCCTGCCAAGCCCTAGGCAAGACCAGCATCACTGCGGTCGGCCCCAGCATGTGCTGCTGCACCGATGGCAGTAGCCACCCTTCACCGGTCCCCACCACTGGCCATGTGTTGTGCAAAGATCTTCAAGCACTGACATCCTGTTTACACTGGATTAAAGTCAAAGTCGTTTGGGCATAACGAGGCAAGAGAGTGTTGCAAAAAAACAAATAAAAAGTGTATTAAGAAAATGTAGCAGGCAAACTACAGTGACCTTTCAGTCTTGAAATGAAGTACACAATATCCTTGAAATAAAGTACACTATATACCTTTAATAATTTTTTCAATTAAGGCCTTTGCCCACCTTTCTTATCTTAAATATGCCATTCAACTCCATTCTGTAAGCAGCTCTTAATTAGCATGCCAATCACCACAGCAAGCTGTGCAATGCAGAAAGCAGTCCTTGGGTTTGCTACTGACCCACGCAACGGGATGGCAGAGTTCCCCAGTGCAGACTGCCTCCTTGTTACCAGTTTGCACAACTCCCAGCGTTAGGGGGATTTCGCCCCTGCTAGGCGTTTTCCAACTGCTACTGGAAAAGACATAAACAGTAAAAGAAGGAAAAAATCATGACCCAGCTCCTGAGGGGGAAAAAAAAGCGTCATTAAGGCATCATATTCTGAATGCTCCTGGAAATAAACTGGGCCATGTGTCCAGCACCTGCAATACTGTCCTCTTGTCAAGCCAGCTGTGCTGGGACCCAAGGGCTTCCCTTGTTTCCAGAGTAACACTGATTAATTTATTTCCTGATCTCTANTTTTTTTTTTTTTTTTTAGGCATTATGTTTGTAATAAAACACTGCCCATGGCAATTTTTCCCTCCAGCCACAAAGAAGATGGAACAAAGTCCGCTTCAGTCCACCTGTGGCTCCTAAATGCAATTTGGCTGCATTCGTGCTGCTTATTACTTGGCAGACATTCATGCAAGTGGGTGCACACCATGTGCATGGCCAGAAGCCTCTTGCTGGTAGGTGCCAAAAATACCAGTCACACCCCAGCAAACAGCATAGGTACAAGTGACGTGCCTCACTGCAGGACTTTGGTGTCTCTTCGGGCACCTGTGTCCTCCTGGGAGATTCCCAGCATGACCCACAAGACCCAGTTGGCCAGAGCCCACAGTGTCCCATGCTGGCTGCCCAGAGCCTGTTGGCTCACAGCACCTGGACCATTGGCAGCCTCTCACCTGCTTTTGACCTCAGGCAGCTGAAAGGCCTTGCTCATGGGCAGAAAGCTGAGGACAAAGCCTCAAGTGGTTTATTGAAATACGACCAAATTGAGAGGCTCCTGGAAGGACCAATCCCAGGAAATAGATTTAAATCTGTTGAATAATGAATGCTTTGAGCACCATCTAATCACTTCATGAAGAGGCAAAGGCAAAAGTCAGCTCATAAATTATCTGCTGTGAAATATTTGCTCGGTTATAATGGGGACAAATCAATCTCTTTGGACAGTCGCATTTACCTAGCTAAAGTCTTAAAAAATAAAATGGTCAACTGTTCAAGTAGGCAGGATTGAGCTCTCACTGCTAAATGTCTGTTCCTCAGGCAAGCTGCCATGTGAAACCAGGTAGAACGAAGATCCCTGATATTTCTTCCCAGGTTTAGCCAGGGTCTCTCAGGAGTGACCCCTCACAGCTGAAAACGCTCCCCTTCTTCCTCCTCCATCGCCACAAAGCTTTCATGTGGGAGAAGAAACAAAAGCCAATTCTCCCCTCACTCTTTCTCCACCCCGGAAGCCCCGGCCATTGTCTCTCCCTGCCCCCTGCTCCTCGTGTCCTCCGAGACCACAGACACACTCCTGAGCCCTCCCCAACCCCTCACAGCACTCCCTCTCTCCCAGCCCTGAGCCCACCATGGGCATCGCCCCGCCAGGTACCTAAACCAGGGCCGTGCACACTATTCTGCACAGAAGTCAGGTATCACCTCCGTTTTCAGATGGAAGCAACAATTTGTGTTTCCTGAATGAGCGGATGACCACACCAACCACACCATCTCTTCTTGGCATCCCCTGCAGTGAAGCATCCACATTAACTCCCACCTTCACCCACGTCTCACCCCCTCTGAACCCCACCTGCTGAGCCAGGAGTGAAAATGCACCAACAGCATCTACGGCATGGATGCAGCAGGGTTTGCTGTATTGTCCAGGGCAGCTTAACAAGGACCTTTGAAATGCCTTGTTTTTTGCACCATGCCTCAGCCACAAGCAAGTTGCTTACAGGACTTCTTCATTTCAGGTAATCTGAAGAGGTGTAGGGGGTGTAGGAGGTATCATCAGAGCTAGATGGAGCTCCTGATGAAGCCCAAACCCTGCGCTTTCTTTTGTAAATGCACCA
Organism: Anseranas semipalmata; assembly: GCA_013399115.1. Taxonomy (NCBI): domain Eukaryota; kingdom Metazoa; phylum Chordata; class Aves; order Anseriformes; family Anseranatidae; genus Anseranas; species Anseranas semipalmata. The sequence goes on along the minus strand of VXAA01002805.1, from coordinate 777,703 downwards.
GGTTCTTCGTGCTTTCACCTTGCAGGAGACAATTTAAGGGTAGAAAATGTTTTACAGAGACTATTGATTGCATCTAATTCCCACTTTTCCTTGGAGGTGAAAACTGTCTTTCTATTTCTCAAACAGAAGACAGGATGAACTTCTTCTGAGATAAACATCAGTCTGTCTGTCTGTCTGCAACTGCAAATATTTAGCACTTAAAGGCTAGTCTTTATATACTGACTTCCCCATAAACGTATGTGAACGCTTAGAGGATTTCTGCACTGATCTAGCAAGGTTGCCTATGCTGTGACTACCCAGTAAAATAAGATTATAAACATATCAATATTAAATCAGAATACTTCATTTAGCAATGTATAAGAAATGCCTCCCTGGACTTGTCGATTCAGCGATTGCGACGAAAATACAAGGCCTACTCTGGGCTGTTTCAGTGAATCATTGCAATGATCATTTGAAAATCATTTAAAGTAAAATACAATTTTTGAAAGAGCAAAGCCTTTTATATGGGGTATGTGACTGCCTGCAATGGCAAAAAACAGTGTTTCATCTTTGATCTAACAAAACTGAACTAAAGGCTCTCAGAGAAAGGCTCCGGTAAAAGAAAACACAAAGAGCGTCTGCTTGCAGCACCAAGAAGAAAAGCTGTGCAATGCTGCCACCAAGGAGCAGACACCCATGTGTCTTGCAGCACATGGGTTAACAGGCAGTGCACTCGTGAGCATCCTATCTGTAACAAAGGCACTTAGCAAGTGAAAGATGATAACTGCTGATACTGGAATCCAGTCTTATTTCTGAAAAGGCGAGCTTTCCTCCTCTGGTGAAATTAAAGCCAGGGTATCGATTCTCTTCAGCCAAGTTGCTCGCTTTCCATCTTCCATATGGTGTTCTTAGAGGCAGAAGAAAGTCAGCCATACCTTTAATTAGCTAAAAGATTTTGAACAGGACATAAATCCCATCCCAGGACTTTTAATTTTCTTGTACACTTTTCCACAGAGTTACTCATGTGCTTTGGCTACAGCTCCCTTTGCTCATCTAAGCCCCACGTGCCAAGCAGAAGCAGTATTTCTGCAACACGACAATGTCACTGACTCTTCAGTCACCACTGAGGGACCTCCAAAAGCAGCTTGCAGGGGATTAGACTGAAATTTTCTTGCAATGCTTTGAATGGCATAGCGAAATGCTCCTGTGTTTCAAGGCATTAACGGCATCTCCCACTAAGAAGCAGGTTGTTTAGCCTCAGTACTTCTGGAAAGGACATATAAGTCTTATTAAATAAGGAAAAAAAAAAAAGGCAATTTAATTTTAATGGAGAAATGTTAGCATTCATTAATTTGCTTGTCTTGAAATCACTTCTGGAATGGTTGCTTTTAAGGAAATAATCTTAACAAAACCATAGGAAATGGAAGAAAGAATTTAAATTAACTTACTTCATCCATTTATAAATTGTTTAGGTTAATCACAGTAAACCAAACAGGATTCAGCCATACTTAAACACAGCCTTTGCTCATGTATAAACTGTTTATTATATCCATGACACACAACCAGACAAAATTCATTCCTGATCTGGGGAACAGTCTAATTTGGTTTTATTAGGTCTGGAGAAAAAACATTTTGGCAGAAGATCCACTTTTGAATGTAAAATATTCACAAGAAAATTCTCCCGGGAGAGAGAGAAGCAGCAGATTCCTTCCAACCTCACCAGATCAGCAAATTGGTCCAAAATCAGCTCCTAAGACAGGGCAGGCCCTTCCCCTCTCTTCCCTCGGCTTTTCTCTCCATGACTGCACAGAGAACCATGCCGGAACCTTAACAAAGACAGCACAAGCTCAGACAGCTGAAGCTTGGTGAGATGACTCCTGCTCCATGAGCTTTCATGGACTGGCACTGGAAGAGACATTTAGTAAGACCATCTCTTCTTCCCACTGTAACACTGCTGAAGTCAAGAGGTTTGACCTCATGATTTGACCAATTACATCTATGGATTGTAGGCAGATTTTTAGTATGAACAATGTGGTTTTCACACCAACATATGGAGAATGGTCATAGAATAGCTTAAATGGTGGTTTTTCCTTGAATGTCTTCATATTGCTGCTGCTATACAGTATTTTGTTCAAAAATCCTGGAGAGAAATACAATGAGTTTTTTTTACAAAGAAATTTTTGCCTTTCAATTTTCCAATGAGAATTTAGATAATCCTTGTTGGGTCCTGATTGCCACATGGGTTGGCAAGTCTGGAGATTGGTATTTTCTGCACTGCTTGCCCTGATGTGCAAAATCAATCATACTAGCTTCTAGAAGAGATGGAAGTTTATTTCATGGACAAATGCATGAAATAAGGTCTGGATACAGACCTGGTAGACAGGGTCATCTCCTTTTCTATACATGCTGCCAATGCATTAGCAATGGGAATGTATGAATGCCATAGTGTAAGTGACTTTCTTGCAGTCATACACCACATTTCTTGCTTGAGCCACACATCTTGGCAATGATACAATTATTATCTCGAGGATGTTAAATGCTCAGATGAATAACTTATGTATGCTTGTGTCTCCATTTTGCTATACTTTATGGTATGAATCGCATTTTAAATAACTGAGTTAATTGTCTTCCAGGAGTAATTAAAATGAAATTATAAGCATTGTGAGCTGCATGCAGCACTTTCATTAAGACAATAATTATGAGGGGAAGGCCTCTTAAACAGGGAGAGGGAAGGAGCTCTTTTTTCTTCAATGTTTTGTGCATGCATCTGAGGAAATACCCCTCCTACAAGATTGTCTTGCCAGGCTAAATACTCCAGGACCAGAGCAATGGCTTTCTCTTCCAATTCTAAAGAAACCCAGCACTGAGGGCGTTTTTATGAAGAAAAACATAAAAACACAGAAAGGAAAACCCTTCAGGAAGAACTGCACAACTGAAAAGTGTGGCTGAAAAGGCCAAAATGTTTGGTAGTTGTGTGGTTGCATCAGTTTTCTCTCTAGATACAATCAGGCAATAAAAAATGATTTTTCAGTCTAGCACAGTGTAAGAGTAGGGTGGAAAACTTTTAGCTATGTTGTATTGTTTCAGACCTGCTGATCTAGATGAAATTCCTCTTTGGTTTCCAAAGGGATTAGCAGAAGCAATCTCAGATCCATTCCTGCTTATCTTTGACTACTTGAAGGCTGCTACATGAAGTGGGAGCACTTGTCCGACTCGACACGGTAGGAGTCAACATGGAGGGTTTTTGTTGTTGTTGTTGTTTTCTCTGTAGGGCAGTAGCCCTTGTAAATTGAGAAGATACAGTAAATATCACACATCTTGAGCTTAAAAAGGCTTTTGACATTGCCTCAAATGACATTCTTGTTAGCAAACTAGGGAAATGTTGTCTAAATTCAAGTAAAGAGTGGATGCAAAGCTTGCTTGAAAAAGACATAATAATTACCACGTACATCCCTAGGAGCTGCTGAGTATAGTTCCACAGCGACCTGGGTCTAGCCCTATTCAGTATTTTAAATAGTAGCCTAGGTGATAGACTGAAATATATGCTTATTAATTCTGCAAGCCTTATCGTGCTGTGAGAGGCTGCAAGTGTGCTGCAGGACGGAATTACAATTCAAATTGTTCTTGACAGATTGAATACATGTTTTGAAAAATCCTGATCCTCTTTAGTGGGGACACTTAAACAGGAGTAATTAAGCATACAGCCATCTAGTGGGGAAAAGCCGTGTACAGCAGTTAGCCAAAGATGCTCTAGTGGTCAGAGTGGATCACAAACCTAGCAAGAGTCAACAGAGGAAGGCAAACATCATACTGTGATGTATAAACAGCAGTGGTGGCTGAGAGACATACAAAGTAATCTTGCTTCTCTTGAAACCCTGGTAAGGTTTCAGAGGACTGCTCTGGCTTGTTTGCAGCAGCAGAATAATCAGAAGACTTTCAAACATGGCCACTGAGGAAACGTGGAAAGAATGGCTGTCATTTAGAACTTGAAAAGAAGATGATTAAGGAGCAGTAAGATATCAATCTTTGAACACATAGAAGTTCCAAAAAGGAAAAATATGTAGTTGTCTCTAATGGTGGTGGACAGGGAAAATATAGATTAGCCATTAAGATAACCTCATGGGAAGGCTGCAGAGTGTCCAGAATTTGAGATCATGAATTATAGGCTATGCAAAGGTTAGACACTAGCTCTCTGGTATCACTGGTCCTGTCTCAGGATGGAGAGCATAGTGTCTTGATGACATCTTCAGCTCCTTTCCTGCCACAGGGGCTGCAGTTCTGTGTTTGGTCTCTGTCTTCAGGGGTCTTACTTCAGGGCAGTCAAGAAGCTGGAAATTTTGTTCTATGGGAAATTCCAAAACATACAGGGCTGTGGGCATAGGACATCCTCTTTCATAACTAATCATAAAACAGTGATGTTTCTCACAGAAAGGAAAATGTTAAAAACAAACAAACAAACAAACAGACAGGCATTTTGATTGCTTCAGAATAAAATCAAGCCTGGAAACTCAGCATTCTAATGCCATGCATCTTAAACGTGGCTTGCGTGCTCCTGACTCCATTTTGAGTCATGGTAAAGAGCAAGTGTCTGTACTCACTGTTCCACTGAGGGGCTGCAGGTCTCAGGGCACCTGAGCTCCCTGTTGCTCAGCCAAAATCCTGGATGCCTGAGCACACCAGTGTCATCATGGAAACACATTCCCACCACTATGTAGGCATGATGAAAGGATCACCACAGGTTTTGCAGTGACACTCTGCACGTATTCCTTACCGTTCACTGAAATCCAACATTTACATGGGAAACTTTGACTAAAATAACATTTTCTGACATCTGCCACATGTGCCATGTTCGTTGGAAGTGACACCCTTTGTATGTCAAAAGTTTGTTACCAGAAGAAACACCAGTAGATGGAGCACAAGACTAGACAGTTCTGCTCTTTGGTGCTGTAAAACCAATTAATATCATCGCTCTTCTATGCACACAGCTTGTGACAACACAGCTGGGGGCTGGAGGCCTGGGATGGCCATCAACTCTGTGCCCAGCTGGAGCTTTCTTGTTGCCATGCTCCAGATGAGGGGCTATTTCTGCTTTGATGTTTACCACCTCATTTCTTGGCTGATTTTATTAATATGGCACTTGGGCTTAGCTCATGCACTATTTCTGCTATTATTATATACATCCCCACAAATTTCTAAGTGTTTAGTACATCCTGCCTCTTACTGAAAAGTTTTTGCAGCTTTTTGCAAGTCCCTGAAGAGTTTGCACTGTTTCAGTGAGCTCTCCCACCACAAGCTCTTAAAATCACAGTTTTTTATGCATGTCAAACTCTAAAACTTCTAACTTAGCTTCATCAGCAAATTTCATGAACATACGTTTAACTTTTGCAAAAGAGTTAGTTAGTGACAACAGTATGAAACTAGATTAGGCCTGAATCAATACCATTACTTGAGTGGCTGCCTTCCTTTCTTCATTACCTATTTTCATTTCTCACTAGATAGTCATAACTACCTTACATTTTTCTATCCTGCTTCCCATCTTATGTAGGTTCTCCCAAATGATACTACATCAAATACCATAATGGAGTCCAATCTAGCAAATGATTTTTTTCCCCAGGAAGCTATCTGGTTAGCACAGCACCTATCTCTCTCTGTTCATATTGCACTATATCCCATTCTTCACTCAGCACCATGTCTTCTTTTACTGACACCTTCAACAATTTTTCCAAAGCCACAGTGCGAGTTTTCACAAAAATGGAAGATCTAACTTACTTGTGCATCATTTGTCTATAAAACAGGACAACTAACATTTCTTTCTGCCACTCTTTGTCTTAGTTTCCCAAGGCCAAATCAGTCTCCACTCTTGTACAATGCATAGTAAAGCCCTGATCTTGGTGTTGCCATCGTTGTGACAGGAGCAGTTGCTGACAATTATCTGAGGATTGAGAAAAAGCCATGGCTGAGACAGAGAAGGCAAAACACCACTCCAAGATACCACCCCAAACATTGATTTGGTTCAGCTCTCAATCTTCCCTCTTCTGCTATTCTGACATTTTTTTTCTGTAGTGCCAAATATGGAAAAACTCCCTCCAAAAAAAAAATGTACAGTGTGCAGGCAAAAGAGAGGGTACAGAAACAGAGCAAGAGTAAAAAATCCCTGTCACCTGGAACAAAAGGAGCAGCATGGACAAAGCTGTAGTTGCCAGTGGCAGTGCCTGCCAGCTTCAAGGAGTCACTTCCCAGAATGACAAGCTGGGTGAAAGTTTCTTGGAAGAGCAGCTTTGTGCAGAGGACAATATAGACCGCATAGTCTCAAAGGCAGATGTTATTTTCCATGGGCCTCTGCTCTTTCATGGCAAGTGTTTTCTTCATACGTTCCATTTTTAAATAGCTCTGTAGAAATTAATGCTCTCCAAGTTCCTTACAAGAACGAAATTACTCCATCAAAACAGAACATCTGTGCTCGACAGACTATTAAGGGCCCATGTCCATCACTTTCTTATCCTTCATAAAACAAAGATTTTATATTTTTTTTAATTAATTTTAAAAGGTATTGTATTTCAAATGTACATGAGCTACCATGACTTAAAGTGGTCATCTCTGTTGGACTTTTTCAAGATTGCCCTTTCAGTTTCACTTTTATCATTAAGGAAGCTTTAAAACAAACTTCACCCTGATATACACAAAGTCATTTCTGTGTTACAAAGTGTGCTGCTTTCTTTAAGGGCTTCTCTAGGATCAACAAATGTACTGTGAAATTTTGGGGCAAACAGCTGCAGTGTTAGGGTATATGCAAGTTCTCTGGCGATTCTGTAATGGGTGCTACTTTACCATGCTGCTCCTGCAGCACAGCTTTGTAGTGCATTCAAGTAAATTAGATTTTAGCAAAGGTTAATTGTTCCCATAACCATTGTTTCCTTTTGTGGGTTTGCCTTTAAACCTTTGACGTTCTCTTTATTGTACCTCTTGCTGTGCAAATTTCCTTGCTTTGTTTTGCTTCTCAAAGTAACTTTTAGTTGATCATTGTGTAGTTACAGAATTAGAGTAATAACATCTAATTGTACATCTGAAGCAAAAACATGTAATTGTGGGAAAGTAGATTCAATTTAAAGGAAGAAAACCCCTTCACCAGTGTTTCTCATGGATTGCACAGTGCATTTGCCAGGCAGTGTTGCTTTGATTGCATCTAACCTGCAATTAGCATGTGCAATTAAGACATAATGAGTGTGTGCAATTGCATTATTTCAGGATGTAACAGTAGCAATATTTAGCGGTTACTGTACTAGATATAGTGCCTATAAGCTCAAATGATTCATCAGCATTTACCAATTATTCCACAGGAAGGAGGGCAGGCATGTGAGTGGGCCTTACCTACAACTAATTTCCATGATGAGCATACTTTATTCTCCTGTTAATGGCCCACAGAAGTAGCCAACAGGGAAGAAAGGCTATGCAGATTCGGAGCTACTGAAAACTGGGGACTAAAATGACACTTTTAGCGTACCTTTTGCTTTTCATGGAACTCACGTGACATAACAAGAGACAGCAAACAGCATTTAATATTTCTGAATTGTTCTCCTCCTCTGCATTTAAAATTTCATATCAATTTTTTTTTTTTAAGTCTGATCGTGCTACCAAAGGATTTAAAAATAAAAATTATTTGAGCATGATCTAATGCTGTGATCTTGTGTATGAGGCAGCCTTGGATACATAACAGGTTTTTACACACTCTTACCTGGCATTCTAGGAATGCAACTCTCCTGTTCTACCAGGCTTTTCTTAAAGGACATTTCTTGTCCTTTAAGGGCCAAATGGTATTTGAAAAGCACCTTAATGCATCATTGAATGATACAAATGAAAATACATTTCAATTCAGTCTCACAGAAATAAAGATAAATCTGAATCTTCAGGCACAAGCCTTGAGTAGATAAACTGAGATGTTCTGAGTGCCAAACTGCTGGTATTGAAATGAAAGGTCCCAGCGATAAAACTCAGAGCCCAATCCAGTAAGGGTTTCCAGTTAAATCAGTGGGAGTGAGAGGCACCAAAATCATACATAACCAGACTCTATTGTCTTAGTCCATCACAGAAAATCATATTAGAAGTCCTGAGACCCCAACTGCTTGTTTGAGGCATGATGATTTGTGTGAGTGATGTTGCACATGGATCCAGCATAAATGCCCAAAGTTCTCACAAGATGCATCCACATAACTGATAGTAAAAACTACTTCAGCATTCCTTCTAAATATTTCCTTCCTTTCCTAAAGCTCCATATTGAAAAAAGATTATTAAAAGTAGACACAAAAAATTACAAACAGTGAATCAGCCAGTGGATCAGTTTCTTCACTGATTTATACCTGCACTTCACTACTTTCAGAACTTGGCTTAGCATCCTAAGAGACGGCACTTCTTAGTAACTAAGAACTCATGAGCCAATCCCATATAGTTAAATAGAAACATATATATATATATAAATATATTTCTGCAATAATAATTTAACCTCTGCATTTGAAAGCAAGAGCAAGATAAATTGTGACATGTTTTCATCCAAGATGTTTATTAAAGATGATATGGGCACAACACACAGATAAAACACATCTTGAAACAGGGTTAAACTAGATTTCCCATTTTAAAGCTGTGCAGGCAGCTTGATGTTTCTCCCTCTGGAGAGCTCATTGGTACCTTCTTTATACATATCCCTGCAGTTTTAGATCGACAAATGACAAACACAGCTTGTATTTATATGGGTGTCATTTACTTCACTTTTTATTAAAATTATCATCTACAAAATAGACATTTTGTACATACCAGTCCTAAATAAGCAACTATGAAAAAATTACATTAGTCCTGAAATGAGAGCACCATATTGTGCATGTTGGACATGATAAAGGATCAGAAATAGAAAATATATAGAGATCAGATAAGGTATTCACGTCACACAGGAAGGTTAAACTATACCTTTGAAGACATCAGTCCACATGTTGATCTGAGACATACTTTCTGCAAACATTGAAAATGTTCCATTTTCCTCTCATTATTAAAAGAATTATAGCCACTACTGCTACAGAAAGAAACTGTGTTACTTCAGTCCGGCATGCCATAAGTATCACAGTATGAGGAAACAGAGAAATACATTAACAACATGAAGAGAAACAACACTTTTTCGATAGCAGTGGTGGCACAAACACCACAGGTCAAATTCTTAGCTGATGGAAGGTGACATAGCTTCTCCTGAATCAAAAATTAAGTACTCACCAAGAATCTGGATCATAATCAAAAAATCCTGACACTGTATTCTGTCTTTCCCTTCAAGGACGAAAAAGAAAAGGAGAAGGTTTAAGAGTCCTATCTACATCAAGAAGCAACAGCCAAGTCATCACATCCATTCAGCACCCTTCGCCACACTCTGCAACTAGCTGGGAGGCTAAAGAAGCTTTACTGGCCCTGAATTTAGTTAAGTGATTTCCAAAATTATGATAACGGGTATAACCAGAAGCACAAGGTAATAAATGATAAAGCATTCTGCAGGTATTACAGGAAAGAATGCAGGGACCGCATTGTGCCATTCATTTTCATGTTAATATCAACACGGGGTTTGGCTTAAAATCCACTGACTCACTATAATAGCACAAGAATATTCGCTTCCAGGACTCTGTTAAAGAAATCTGTCAAGTTCTGCAGATTTGACTCTTCTTCCTATCTACTGCTCTGATAGTGTGACCTGCTTGGTTATCATGACCTTGTTAAACTTTCTATACCATCATCCTGGAGACTGGAAGTAGGAATGTCACGCAATTTTGGATCCTAGTACAATGTCGGAAATGAAAACATAACAGCATTGTGTATAAAGACAACTTTCAGCAATACAGAAAAGATTATAGCAGAAAAGTTCATATTGGTCAGTGCTACCTGAAATACAGAATAGGGAACAAACATCAAAACACTAAGATAAGTAGGTGTTGATTACAGGGTGAAAGACATTGTTATTTACATTAACCTGCTGCAAGAACTTCACCCCAAGAAATACATTTCTATCTTTAAAAAATTGATCATTTTATAGCTAGAATGAAAACAAATCAAAAGTATACTATAATTCTTAACATGAAGACAAAGTTTAGAACTAATTTTGCAGGCTTTCACTGATCACTAGTACCTTAATTTCAGTGCCAAAATATAAATTATACACTGGTAACATAAAATCAAGTCATCTCAAATCTCTAGGCAAATAGCCAGACAATGACAACTATGTCATTTTGCTACATTCTTAACATATAGTCACCACGCTTAAAAATACATATCTTTCAGGTAAATAGACTTTTTTTTTTCTCTGTTATAATTTTAAAGTGCATCTAAATCCATTAAATAAATATTTACAGTTTAAAAATAGAGGAAGATGAGCAACAGTTCAGAAATTATAGGTAACACCTGTTACCAAAGAGTTAAGAATTTCTAAGACACTTTTCCAATATTCTCAGCACCGCTGTTGCACTGATGATGTTTTGTGGGGGCAATGTTGGCAAACACTGACCAGGCCCAAATTTGATTTCACAGAATCACAAAATTATTTAGATTGGAAGGGACCTTAGAAGGTCAGCTAGTTCTACCCGCTAGAAGCAGGGTCAATGTTGGCTACTTGGGGCTTTGTCCAGCCAGGTCCTACAAACCTCTAAGGATGGTGACTGCACAAGCCCGCCAGGCCCTTGTTCTACTGCCTGATGGTGCTCACGGGGGAAAATCTGGGTAACTCACCTAATTACGGGCCTTGAGGAACTCCTCATTTAAGTTCACAATTTCCAGTCTTAGTGTAAATACCAGCCAGGTCTCTACCCTTAAACATATACCAAAATACAATATTGACAGAGTAGACAGAGTACTAACTAGCATTTTAAAGCTCACTGAGCTAAATTCACTACTAACAGTAACTTGAGAGAAGTACTGCCTGCATATATAAGCGATCAGTTTGAGCTACACTGTGCACAGGCACCCCGTAAGCAGCTGTCCTCCCTGGGACACAGACACCATTTTCAGAAGTGCTCCCTCCTCCAGGAAACACTTCCCAGAATGGCAGTGGTGCTGCAAGCACTGGCCTGTCTCAGCCCCCACCAGCAAATACTTTCCTGTGAAGGGTTATCCTACCTGCAAAGCTCTGAACATCACTATTGTTAAACAATGTCAAGCTTTTTACTACCTTCCACAAAATAGCACCAGAATGCTGCTGCCATTCTCTCTCCATGAATATCACACATGAGCAGTGCCTGGTGCTGTAGAGCTACAGCTGCAAGTCCTTAGCAAGCAGTTCAATTTCATCCAGCAAGAAGTCCATGTCCTCTCGACTCACTTGTGGGCTGATGACCACCTGGCGGAAGAAGTTGACTTTGCCCTGGTGAGGCTGGTACCCAAGCATCATGCTGCCCTTCTTCATCATCCGTTCTTTAATTATAGGAGCAACCTGAACACAGAGACAGAAAAGGGTTGTTGTCACCCTCAGAAATACAGCAGATCTGGACAGAAACTGTTTTGTGCCTTAATGAAGCTTTTTTGAAGTGTCTGAGTTTTGCACCCCTTGCCTGCTTCCCAACTGCCTGCCCCAAGAAACATTAAAGCTCAAACCTGAAGGCTTAGAGGCAGACTGTGTACTGAGACCCTCAGGTTCTGGGACTCCTGGGAGAATCACAGCAAGATCTAAATCCCTCAAAAGACTATTGCTTGTAGCATTCATCTGCCGCATGGGAAAGCTCGGGTTAAGGTCCCTAGATTTAGAGGAAAGGTTTGAACTCAGGAATAACATCAACTGCAGCTGGTTAAGGGTACAGTTTATCTCCTCATGCTAACTAGGCTAAGCCTGATTATTTGTACTTCATGGCCCTTGTCCCACCACATCTGCTAAGCAGCTCTCCCTAGAGGACACTCTCCATTAAAACCCTGTGAACCTTCAAGTGCCAGAGAAGTCAGAGTGATGCAATATTAAGGGATAAGTCCTGATCCTGGACGTTAAGATTTCATCTCTTAGATTTACAATGCAAGTAGCATTTGGCTACACCACTCTTGTATTGAATGGGATGAAATCTCATAGGTGTCTCAGTGCAGGACGAACCATAAGTAAGATTGGCAGAGTCAGGTCCTTATAGCTGAACACTTGATCTCATCCCAGCAGGGCTATTAACCTTGTCCAATTAATCTTGTGCTTAACTTTAAGCATGTGAGTAGTTCTTCTGTGTTCTCATGCTTGAAATAAGTCATAAGCTTAAATGCATTGCTGGATTAAGTACCCTATTCCTTGGAAGACAGAATTCAACATAAATAAGTATTTTGACAGAAGTAATATTTTTAAAGACATGTTGCATTTTAATATATTACTAATAATATTAATGTATTTCAGAACAGTGCATTCCTTTTCATCCTTTTGTGGTGGTTTGACTTTGAACTAAGCAAATAGGTGTATGACCTAACCTTGGTTTCTGCATTAATTTATTTCAGCTCTAAAAGTTAGTGCTAGAAACTACCACCTGATCTGCAAAAGAAAAATGATGATGCCAACCTTGCCTTAATAGCTTTATTTTTACATGACACATTTTAGTAGGCAACTCCCATACGGTTTGCTTAGATAGAAACACCTACAGTTTTCAACACTAACAGCCTAGCTTTTCCATATTTGCTCAGTGGTACACGTCTAAATTACCATTGTTTCAAGATGTATATTGAATTCAGAGGAGGAATGTTTATGGTTCTAACTTAATTTGCCTCTCTGTATTTGGTTTATCTTTGTGACAAAGTTACGTGTTTTATTTAGTGTTTGTTTTTTAAACTACGAGAGTGATGGAGTAAGCATTCTAATTAAAGTCCAGAGTGTGACATTGGCATGCATTATGCACCTGAGAGCAATGAATATCTTTTCAGAATGCAATCTGCAACCAGAAGTTTGTTTTTCGCATAATGCTGCAAGCAAAAATTGAGAAATAAGTTGTGAAAGTGGTTCTGATAAACATTTGAGAAACAAGAAGATAACAATGACGACAGGAAGATTCAGAATTACAGCAGAAATGTTAAGAAGCATACCGTGATACCTTCACTCATATTCAATAGCACCTTTTACCATAAAATCTAATGTGGAGCTGCGGGTGTGCTTCCTGCGTAAAGATCCTAATGAAAGCTAGCAACAAAATCACAATTCTACTGTATATCTGCAATATGTGCATCATTTAGAAATAGAATTCATCAAACTATCCCTATACCATGGAAAGAAAAACATCTCCCACCTGGGTTTCTGTCTGCCTGGCAAATGATTCAAGGATTCCTCAATTTTGTTGTTTTATGGCTCAGAATCACATCAGACTAACCTCATTCAGTCTATACTCAAGCAAAAAGAAAAAAAAAAAAACACTGGAGTTCTGCTTGGATGGAGATAGCAGCTATTTTGCATGAGACAGTCTTCTCTGTCCTGAAAATATGCTACTTGGCAAACAGCCCTCTCTATTTCAGAACAAATATTCCAAACTGCATCCCAACAAATCACTGAACGCAGTACAGTACAGTGCTAACACAAGGGCAAAATCTGGACTCCAATTGTTCTTGCAAAAGTTGCCAGTGGTGGAGTCAAACGGAAAGACTCTTGGTTGGGAACACTCCTGGTCATGCATACCAGTGTATGGACACTGCAACACATGTTCTCTTAAACACTGAGTAACTTTTTTCTCCTACTTCTCCTGCAGTTTGCATGTGTTGAAACCTTTAACAGCATGCAAGGCTACTACAAAGAGCTCTACTCTTCCATTCTTATTCATGCCGGACATGGCAAACAAACTCCTCCATCCCTGTCCTTGACAAGAACCCCCATGCGACTTCTACTCATGGAATAAAGGCAGTACAAGCGCAAGGGGAGAAGTGAATTCTTCTTAATACACTTTCTTAAGCTCTTCTTTAAGATTCAAATCCCTATGGCAACTTTTAGCCTTTATTGATGTTCCATCAGAGTTATTTCATTTTTTGTATCATACTATTGATTCTCTTCATCTCAGCACCCAGTGCTCCACAATCCATCATCCCAAAATGTGCAGTAGCACAAATGGAGACCATGAAAGCAAAAACATTTAGAGCTGTAGCAATACGAGGACTGTAAATATACTGCATTTCAGTAGGTCTTCTCTTATGGAAAGGAAAGGTAGGAAATCTCACTTTCATTATCCCAGTTGTCCTCCATGCTAATGAAGTTGTTTTGAAGTGCATCCTTCCCTTTTTGAAGGCAAAACAAACACTTCCTACTTAAAAAGAAAACAAAGCTAAACTAAACTAAAAACTGTCTTGTGGGCTTTTGACAGGATTATTTTTTGGAAAGGTATTCCATCAAGTATTTTGCACATTCTATTTACTAATATGATGCAGTTAGTGTAACAGAACTATCATGGATCCTATCTACAGCAAGCAGTAAGGAACAGAATATATGCACAAATGCGTAAGTACATGTCTCACAAAAAAAAGCCATTAAATGATGCATGGGATGCTAAGGAGCACTGGGTATGACCGCTAACTGAAAGTAAAGGCAGCTACCGATTTGCAGCAGAAAAATCAGACCTATAAGGAACTAATTACCTAGTGAGGAGTTCAATGAGTTCAATTCCCACTGAAGTCAATGAGAACTGAGGATGTTCAAATATCAGAAAAAAGCTGCACAGCCCCATTCAGGATAGGTTCCTAGGAAAGCAATTTAGTGAGAGCAAGATTGCTTCAACAGTCCAATTATTTTACTGTGGAACTTGCTTCAAATTGTAAACCTAATTCTTTATGTTGCCCATCAGTGGAACAGTCTCAGAATTTTAAGTGTAATGTATCCTAAAACCTAAATTCTCTTCTCTCCTTCGCTCTCCTCACCACTGCCTTCCCACCGTTGCCCTCCCCTGCCAACCCACCCTGGAGATGATCATTTAAAAAGCTGAATTCAGCAGTGTATTACCTATCAGACATGCTAGGAAGGCAGGGAGGGAGTGCAGTGAGTGGAAGGCCCTCCTCCAGCAGAGCTGCACACATTGCACACTACTGGCTTTGCCTGGGGATTAATCTGTACATCACATTCTCACCGTACAGACCCACACAGGGATTTTGTAACATCTCATGCTACCTGAATTCTTCCCTTACTTTTAATAGCAGAGGTTTTTCAAATTAGAGCAGCAATGACATAGTAGTTTAGATCCTTCTCCATTTACCTGGGTAACAGGATAATCTCTGCCCGCATTCCCTGACAGCACTCAACAAAACTATAAACAACTGAAAATTTTAGCCTAAAATTTAAGCTGTTTCTGTCAAGAGTCCAGACTGCAGCTGACTCTTATATACATTCATGTGGAAGATACCAATGTTCCTTCCTAGCATGTACACACACACAGAGCAGCGTGATAAGTTGAAAGGGCCAGTATAGACGCTGCAGCTGGAGTATCTATTGTGCACCAGGAGGATCAGGAAAGCAACATGTTTCCCTCTCCATATCTCAAGTATCCTTGAGAAGAGTGGTTCTGCACAATCGTACTACATGCCAATACCTTAAAAATAACAGTGTTCCCCACAATTGACTCTTCAGTGGTAATTAATGCAGGTTTCTCCAACAGTTGAAGAATTTCCACCAAGCTCAGGCCATGACCACATAATATGCTTCAGCAGCTATCAAGGACTGATTCATCAAGAGTGCTGACCACTTTCTCAGCAGGAAAAGCATATGCCTAGTGTCTCCAAGAGCTAGTTCCCAAGTCTGGATGCTTAAAATCCTTTTAGAGGACTTGACGTAACACCTATTTGAGATCATTTATTCTCCTATCAGCTAGCAAGGCTTCCAAAACCATTCTCACAGTGGTCATGCTATGTAAACATGGTTCTTAAGATATGATAATTTCCTAGTACATGGATCTATTGTGTAAAGTGAAATCTCCAGAGCAGCTCTGTTGAATAGGTGATATTCCTGCCCCATTACTCGTGTCATAGTATAATGCTTTTGATTTCATTTACTGTAAGCTGCTTCCAATGTGAATGTCTGTATTTAAAATTGATTTGTAAAAGTTTATTTTAACTTAAAAAAAAAAAAGAAAACGAAAAAACTTTTAAAATCACACAATCCCATTAAATTCTAAAATACATAGTCACTATTACCAGCATATAGTTTAATTCCTCTATTTAGTCCAAAACAGCTGATGCTGTCTGATGACAAGGAACAGAAAAGAGCAATGTAGTTCTTTTTTGCTTGTGAGTTACATCCACTGGGCCCACAACCCCACCTGCACTAATGCTACTGGGTATGCATAGCCAAATAAGTTGTCCTAAGGAGAACAAGAATTTCCCAACAGATGGGCTACCTCATTCATCTTGCTTAAATAAAGCAATAAGCTCCTACTGGTTTTAATTAGCTTCTTATTCTTCTGCTCTAGTGTTGTCTCTGACAATTGCAATTAACAGATACCCTGACAGGGCAAGAAAGCTCAGGTTGGACCACTGCAGAATAGCTTGCTGATAATGGAAGGTTATGTCCAACCTTGGATATGAATTTTTTTTTTTCTCAATGCCTTCCCTTAATCTGTAATGGATCTCTTTTTAGACCTAATCCAACATTTTCAAACTGTCCCATCACAAATGATATTTTATGCCTCCAACACTGTACCTCTGTTACCTGAATGCTCCCAGCACTGCTGTAATTCTCACGGATTCCAGCTGTATTAGTCTAGTCATATCAGATGTTGACATACCACAACAGCTTTTCCAAACTGTGGGCAACATTTTGTAAATTTTGTGTTTTCCTTATTTACATACTAAGCCTACAGGAGTGAGTTACAAATTGATAACAATGCTGGCTAAAAAAAAAAAATCTGCTAAGCAATGAATATGCAAAAATATATTGCTTGAAAGAAAAAAGATTGTCAATTTGAAAACTAGTGCAAATGAAAAGCCAGAAAAATATAGAAACCAGAAAAGCCTAAAGTAAAACAAAAGTATTTTGAATAGGTGTTTCAAAACAATGTTTTCAATTAAAACTTAAATTCAATTGGAAATTGACCCATTTTTATTGCAGGGAGTAGAAAAGGACTGAGGAAACTGAAACCAAGCAAATTGGTTCATTTTAGTTCATCTGAAAACAAAAATTATTTCTGGTCAACTAAAACCAATAATTCTTTTCAGTTTCTTAATTCAGTGGCCAAGCCAAAAAAAAAAACTCCATTATTTGGACAGCCATAAATACATGGGATCAAAAGTGCTGACACTGCTTAACTAAAACATACGTAGAATTTTTGCCCCCCAGAAAATACAGAAAGTATGAGAAAATTTGTGGGACTGCCTGTTCTGGGGGCAAAAATTGGCTGGGAATCTCATATGAACAGCTTTTAGTAGTATAGTTGACTCTAATCTTGCTAGCCCAGCAAGTACTACAAAGTCAGAATGTGTCTATAAAAACTAGTGTTAATACTGGCAACTTCTACAAGCAACATCTTTCCGACAGCTCCCAGTTCACCAAGCACCTATGCAATGTAAAGCTGAAGAGCTCTTCCAGCTCCTGGCAGCAGTGACTCACAGTCACCGGCCCCATTCTGCTCCTACTGAAAATCATTTCAAAATTGCCACGGAATGGCTTCCAATGGAAGCAGAATGCAATTATCTAAATTTCCTCCTTATGTGTCTGCTTCAGGTGGCAGTTTGCAAACAGCCTTCAGCCTTTACTAGAGAAAGCCACACTTGCAGTAAATCAATAACCTTTCTAGGGATCCACAAAAGCAGGCTAGACACTGTTGGAAGGACAGCAGCATATTAGCAGATCAAACTATTTTTCTTCCTCAAATACAGCGTTTATGAAACTTTCCGAGGTACTGAATACTGCACTAGATATTGGCAGAAGGGCTGTAGCTAGAAGACAAAAAAAAAAATCGCCCTTTTGACAAAATGGAAAGGTCACATTCTCCTGATTTCACAAAAATGGAAAACACATTTAGTGTTCTTGCCTCAATTATTTCTTGCAATGGAAGACAAGTTTATGCAGAACAGTCTCGCTCATCTGACCACAAAAATCTATTTTGGCTACCCCACAAGGGGCAAATTTGCATTTGGACATTCATGATTTTTATTTAAAAGGTAACTTATTGGCTATTCAAAGCCTGACAAATTATGCTTCCTGCACGAAATGACTAGTTCAGATTCACACAGATTCGTAAGAAGACAACTATTGTACAGCAATTGCAACCAAAAAAATAAACAAAAGCCCAATTCAGTTAAGTATTTGGGCACAATTTAAAACTTTTATATATGGCCTGTTAATTTCGGAGGGTCTTCACAACATTGTTTCTTATCTCGCTTAAATGATAGTGAAGTGGTTGAAATGCTAGATACAGACTCAACAAATAGGATCGGTCCCAAGCCCTGCCAGAGACTGTTCAGGTTGTCTCGGAGAAATGACTCAATCTCTTTTGGGTAACATGCTTCTTCTTCCCTTCACAGGGGGCCTATAACCCTTCCGGGTTGTGAAGTCTCTGCATGTTCATATATCTATTGTAATCGACCCTGATACCTCGCGGGTGCTCTGTACGCTAGTATGATATATATTAAGTAATTTTTGTGCCAAATAGGTCTCACAAACATCTGTCACAGCATACCTGCTGCCTTTCCCAGTGTGTGCAGAAGATAACATTGATATCAATGATACCAGTTAGTATTAAGTGAGAATGGTAGCTGGCATTTTAGTATTGATCACTGGATGCAATACAAGTGAACAAAACGCTTTGCTTGGTTGGTTGTAATCACAAAACTAGCTAAATACTACAAATATTTGGAAGTAATAGTGCTTTCAACATATTATAACACTGAGAAAGTACATCCTCCACTGTTAAATTTCTTTTGTTGCCTTGTGCTGCAAAATCAGTTGCTGGCTTTTAAACAACAGGCTTTTTTTTTTTTTCTTTTGGTGATAATTAAAAACAAACTCAGACCATTTGTCAGCTGTCACCCCAACTGGGACAATCGAAATACCAAATATTTGCACACCCAATCACAGCTTTGTTCCTGTAGCCAAGGCGCTCTGTAAAACCCAAACATGTTTTTCTTTTGTCTAGAATTTGTTCTGGGCCCACATCCCTAAACCACTAATAAATTATTGCTGTACACTATTGCGCCAGTGTTCCCCTTGTGCCACACCAGGCAACAAAAGGAGAAATAAGTGCATTTGTCAAAATAGCAGTAACCACTTCCACATTCTTTGGAACAACTAACATATCAAAAGAGACCAGATGCTGCTGTATTTTTGTCCTGATACAGACATTCTTCATGCACCTTCAACTCAGGGCTGTGCAGCATGTCTATGCTATCATATCTTGTATACCATCTTCTCATCAGTTACTTTCTGCCAGAAGACCCACTAATGAACCCCACAAATCATTGCAAATGACCTGACTAATAGGAGATGACAGGTTGGCTTCAGATTTTGATTGCCTTGAATGACTTCTTGAGCCAGTCATTTATGCAACAAAAAATATCGTTCAGATCAAGGCTTTTACACTAGTGGTATTTGCCTCTGAGAAGAAGGAGGCAGAACAGACAGCAGCCACAAATCAGCACTTGAAGGTGTTTGTGTATGTTTTCACTTACAGCCAAAACTTTTGTTGGTGAACACCACTGCTTTCCAGGTGCACAGTCCTATGTCTTCTTCTGTCTGAGTACATGTATCTTTTCAAGAGAATTCACATGGATTCATTATCATTATTAATAATTTTCCTTATTATTTCTCACATTTCTGTGTTGCTTTACCAAGGCCTTATTAACAAGCTACGTGGAAAGTCTAGGAATTGAGAAAACTCCAAAGGCAAGTGCACTCTGATCTGCTTAAACAGTAGCAAGAGAGTCAAGTGCTACTGTTTTTTATAAAAACAATTGTTTTAAAAGCTTTCATAGCATACACAAGGTTCTTCTGTGGAACACTTTGTTAAGTTCATTTTAGTGACTAGGTTTTCCAGTCTTTCAACCCCGCCAAAGACAAGCTCTCCCTTCTCCATGCAGGATGAAAGGGCAGCTTGTCATCTTGAAAGCAAGAGTAACTAACAGAAAAAATAACCTTTTTAGTTTGTATGCATAGGGATGAGCTTCTGTTCTCCTTCTCCACTGGGGGAAAAAATCACAGTGTTATGTGAATGTCTGGGGCTGGGGCTGGGAGGAGCGCTTTACAGTAGGAAGATTACATTATTTGGTGACACAAGTTCAAAAACACAATACACTTCTGGAATAGAAGAATGAATGTTGCTTCAGAAAGTTGGAATGTTTCCCAACTGTTAACACCTTATTTTCTACTCGCACAACTCAGCTTCTGGCATAAAGTAGCACCTTATGTATTTGCATTACACTAAGGATTGAAGAACAGCAATGAGTCTTTGTTCATATTCCTTATCCAGTTCTAAAGAAAAAAGAGTATTACAACAAAGCTAGATATCTTTTTTTTTTTTTTTTTCCCTTAAAAACAGCATAATAACCTTTACAGAGGCTGCTTCTAATCTCTTGGGAATAGGTGTGGCTGTTCTACCATAACCCAGACTGCTACCACAAAAGCAAGGCCGCTGTCTGATCTGACCACCCAATTTAACAAAGAAAATGACCCCTTTCCCCCTCCATCCAGTGAAATATAGGACCAATAAATGTCATTTATTCTAACTGTTTTGCCTGTCTGAGATTGATTTATTTAAAGACTAATCTGGACATGAAATAAAGGCTACCAAACCTTTCCACATGGAGTCCTACCAAAATCAACAACATTTCTCCCATATACATCTTGTCGCAGGACAATGCTCATTCCAGCTCAGCCTTCCTCCTCTCCTCATCCCCAGTAAGCATATTTTATTCTTTTTTCTCCGCAAGTAAAATGCAACATATGTTACAAATCTTTGTCCTTAAATGCATGGACAGACAGGGAACTGAAAGAACAAAGTAGGATCCTTAAGGATTCAGAATTTGCAGATTTTCTTGCAGTATGAAAGGGTGCAAAATGAAGGAAAAATAATGGTTTGCACCCACAATTGTTTGTAATTAAAGAACCAATGTATACATGATTACGATTAAAAGGAGCTAGACTACAGCTGATCCTTAGAAAATGTGAAGGCAGTTGGAGGGGGAAAGGCACACTGGGCTCAAAACTTAGCATCTGTCCTGCAGAGATTTGTAACAATATACTTACCTCAAAAGGAATATATGGAATAATAATAAAAAATGTTAACATTGGGCCTACCCTACATCCCTATAGCTATGGCTCAGCATTCAGAGGCAGAGATTAAATGCTCTTGTCCTGTACACCAAATTGATCCAAGAACCTTATTCCTTCTCCAGCCTGGCCTAAGGTATTCACTATGGACTATGGCAAATTCCACAATTTCACTTAGTGCCACAGCAACCTCTAAATCACACCAAAGAGGTAAAGGTAGTACGATTAGAAACAAAACAATAGCAGGGTGAAAAAAAAAGGTGAAAAACTTGCACATTTTTGCTTGGCTTCTGCACAGCATACATATTTTTACGAGAGAGAGCGAGCATGTGTAAGAACAATCTTTTGATCTTTGAAAGCAGTTATGATCTACTGTATAAAACTCATCCATTAAAGTCGGCCAGATTTCACTTCCTTTATTGAAAAGGTTGCACAGAATTCAATAAATACAAATAATCTTCCTACAAAATTTATAAAGTCTCCAATTCATCAGTATCTCAGGAAAAGATTCTCTACATTAATCAGCATTCACCTACAGAAGTCTGCCATTGAAGATACTAGGAGTTTTATAGCTGACTTCACCTGGAGTAGAGTTAGACTAACAAACGTTTCCCTATAACTCTATTAAATTTGAAAGGAAGGTCTAAATATTCTGCTGAAAAAATTCCAGTCTCAAGTATTTTCTACTGTTTTAAGAGGAACTCTTCTTGGTTATAAGAAATGTTGTAAGACTTGTAGATATTTCTGACCACAGTGATCCCTTTTGATATTATCAAGAAGTTCTTACCCTGTAGGCATGAAAAAGAAGCATGTTCCATCTCAATCCTCTTTAGATGCCTACAGCTAGAAAGGAATCTGTGCTTAAATATTTGAAGCACAAAATGAAATCTGAAGTGCTGGAGAAAACTTTGTATCTCAGAGCACATCAAGGAGGAGGATTTCCCTCCAACTCATCCCCACAAACCTTTCTGACACCACTCACAATGTTACGCAAAATATAAAGACTGCTTAACTGAGCAGTCACTACTTAATTGAGCTACGCACTTTGTCTGCGGCATTACAATTGATTTTTTCTGGACGTTTCTGAAATTTCTACTTATCAAGCAACAGCAAGGAAGGGCTGCTTTATGTGAAGAAAGGACAAAGTGTATAGGCTCCAACCCTTTTTATCCCCTATTTGCAAATTCAATACTTTCTTGCTATTTCTTAAAGAAGCGTTTGACGCAGCAGGAGGGAAGTGCAGCTCTCCTCTCCTCATACTGACGTTAGTGATAGGAAACAAAAGAGTGCCAACATAATAAGTAGATACTCATTTAAGTGTAGGCAAGCTTAAGATTTATTGACCTGAGAGCAAGAGGTCAATATTTATTCAGAGAACAATAAATCTTGATACTTGGTTCTAACAGATGTTAATCCGATGTATTATTAAATCCATCTCATTAAAACTAATTAGATTGTGTGTCCTCGTGAGTCTTGTTGCCAATAGTCATTAGTACTGCATGGGTCATAATTACTGTGCTTTTGATAATTGAATCAAATAATTTCCAATAATACTAAATACCTGAGGATGGAAATACTTTTTTTCTCTACCATGACTGTATTATTGTACATTTTATTGGTTCTTCCTTCATGCTGCTGTAGACCTTCCTTCCATTCTCCTGCCAGGATCAGTATAGCTAAGGATTCAAAAACTCTGTTTGAGCTATACCATTTTTTAAACTTTCTCATTTGTCTTAAAACCTGGTACTCCTAAAGCCACATCCATCCATTAGGCAGGTGAGGAGCAAGGACATAAATCAATAAGTAGCTGCTGTCTGGAAAAAAGAAAAAAGGGAAAAAAAAAAAAAAAAAAGAGCCATAATTATAAGAGAAGAATTCCTCTTATTTTGGAGTTTTACTGTGCTTTCCATCCCCACATTTGAATGCACAAGAGGAAATACTATCACTGGTATCTTAATCCCTGGAAGCAACTGAGGTACACAAAAAGGAAATAATAACCAAGATCTTAATCACAACTCTATGCTAAAGCTAGATATCACTCAGTGATGCATGATAGGATATTTTTAGTGCATATTTGCCTTGCAAAATCCACACAGATTTGCTGCCATTTGGCTCAAAGTGTTTTCCTTCAGGAAACTTGCAGTGCAGATGACAACTCTTCCGTTGGTTAACACTCCATGTGCTCACAGCGCACGCCTAGGGTTGGCAACTGATGTGAACTTCGTGGATTGTGAAGATTTAGTACAGACATGATGGATTACACAAAATCAAATCCTGGTCATTCCATTTTTATGCTACACACATCAGTAATACAGACAACAGTTTCCAAATTTCAACTCCATATATTGACTTATATTGATCCTGGATGGTATTTTTCCATCAGGACCTGCATTGTATACAGAAGGCAGCTGCTTAATTCTGTAAGAGCCTCACACATAGGGGGAGCAATAGCTTGAAAAGTGTCAGGTGCACTGAACTGTACATCATGTGTTACCCAGAGACACAGCCTCCAGCACTGAAGGTAAAAACATGGAAAGTAGGATTCAACTCCCATCATTTTGCTAGTCTGAAAGTTAGACATCTAGCCTAAACTAGTCATTTAGGCTTTGCTTTCAAGGAAGGAAAAGATGCACCTCTAGAGAGTGATCTATCTCATCCTAGAGAAGGCATCTAAGATAGATGGGATCAGTTTGGAAAAGCCTTTCTCCACCTCCATGGGCTTCAGGGAACACCTCTGCCTAGCTTTTAGATGTCTAAAGCATGGTAAAACGAAACCTATCTAGACAGTTTATCTAAAATCAAAGTGATCTAAAATCTACATTCCTGCATGGGCCTAAGATCTGCATTGGTCACAGTGCAGAGGGAGCATATCCATAATACAAGCAGAATCAAGCAGAGCCATGTGCTCCCCAGTTACTGACATGGTAGATGTGTGTTAGGTGATGTGATTAAAGGCTAACCACAGAGACACAAAGACTCAGCAAGGATCAGAGAAATGACGATAGGCAGAGGAACCCTAGTAACCTGATCAGTGAAAATGGAGCACACCACACTGACTACTCCTCTGACTATCAAAGGAGAGCACTTGCCCCTGGTGTGAAACCCACAAGGAGAAATGAATGAAAAACTCTCACGGGAATGCCACGAGATGGGTACAGTACTTCTTATGGGATGCAGAGGGAATAAAATTCTGGGACTGTACAAAACGTATTATGTGATGCTTAGGTGAAAGGACCAACAGTGTGGACAGGGAAAGGTCAAGATGGACTGGGGAGAAATGAGTGTGGGAAAATAGAGGGAAAACATAAACAGGGCCATCAGATACAAAGACTGTTGGTCAGTACACTCACCTGGCTGAACCCTGCACTTGATCACCACAGTTTATCCTATATTCTCATTAAATACTATTTCTATCTTCTGTTGGATGTGTAAACACTAGTGAACTTCAAGATAGACAAGCCAAGTAGCAAGATAAGACGTCTGAGTCCCTGCTACCTGAGGGGTTGCAAATCCAGGTACCAGCAACTGGATGACTCAATGCCTAAGAAAAGCAACCAGAGACACCATAATATGCATGTATGTATCCTACCAGATTTCAGTCCTGGTCAGCTGAAGAGAATTGGATGGTTCATACTGTTCATGTTTGTACAACTGTTATAAATGTTTGGGTGCCAGACACTGCTCTCTGTCTTTATCTGTGTGTCCAGCTGCGTGCATAATGTGTATTTTGTGTGTGTGTGCACATGCACATGTGCACCAATAGGAGTATGTGTACTCACAGGACCCGGGGACAGGGAACCACTGTGGCCTCGTACCTATTGGGCTAGAAAAGGAGGAATCCCCCTGGGTTCCCAGGGCACCTGGACTCAGCTGCTTTCTGACACTGTACTGCATTGCTACTCTCTGAAGTCTTTCCTGTGGTTGACAATTGACAGTTGACAATTTTCACTGAAATTGCGGAGACATGTGCTTTGAATCATTTCCTATAAAAAAGAACTCATTTGCATTTGATTCCAGGAGTGTCCCATTGGTCCCACAGATGCATACTGATCATTAGAAAACTCTGCCTTTTAAATGTGTGAGGGGATCTTCATCTGCCACAAACTTGAAATGGAGAACTTCAGACTAGGATTAAATTCCCATATGCTTTTACCTCATTATCCTACTGTATGGTAAGGTCTCTGAGCTCGGAAACTTAAAATACACAGAATGAGACAATATGAGGTTTTGCAAACTGATTCAGTTTGAGGGAGAACCACCTTTAACCAAGAGCAGTTGTGAGAATACGTGCTAATACCATACTAAGGGTGTGCCTCAGCTCTCTTGATGCTACTTCCCTTCATACGTTCAGAGCCAGATTTTATACGTTAAGTGCAAACAAATTCCTTTGGTGCACTACTGCCAAGCTGTCTGTGCGTATATGCAATGATCCAGTTTTTCTGTATACACAAACTATCTGCTTGCATATATTACATGCATGCAAGTACATCCATGAAGCTGTGTAGGACCAATTTAGAACAAAAGTCAGACTTAGAGAGGACTCCTCCAAAAACCACAAACACAAAAACACAAGCCAAAGATAAAACTCCACCTAATACACAGCATAATCTCCATTTCTCCAACATGCTGCAGAGCAGTTGACATAGCCCCTCTGCATCTTGCATGGCTACAGGTCACTGCCCTCCTACAAGCTTCAAACTGTTGTTATTTTACTTCCCTCAGATGATTCTCATTATAATTGGGCTGAGTGCTGAGTTAAAAAGTGTATGAATCATATCATCAACTCAGTTGTCTGGAATTTGGCTTTGCCATGCATTTCCTCATTGCTACACGGATCACCAGCATAAAACGTTGTAGCTGCATCAAATTTCCTTTTGCTCTTTTTTAACCCTACAATTGCCTGTGAGTAGATACTTATTTATTGCTCTCCAGCTTCCTAACAGCTGATCATCTGTGTCTTCACCACTTTGCAGCAGTTACAAAGAGCTGCAAATATTTAACTTTGCCCAAGGGTGACCGATCTCTTTATCCAGGTCCTGGGACAAGACCTCAGCACCGGGTGTCTGTGTCCTGCTCAGTAAGCGAAACAGAGGTTTCTCAGTGCCTAATTTACACCATACACCATCAGATCTCCTCCATCTTCCCACAAGTGAAGGTAGCTCAACAACACTGTATCTTTGGCCACAGCCATTCCCCCATGGGACCATCTCCCAGCTAGAGCAGAAGAGGGATGGTTCCACCAGCTTTTAACCCCACCAGAGGAAGGATGCTTGCACGAGAGTGACTCAGGGCACTAGCCCTGAGCCAGGCTTTTGCTGCTTCACTTAGAGAGGTACACAGACAGGGAAAAAAAAAAAAGAAAAAAGAAAAAAGAAAAAAAGAAAAAAAGAAACTCCCAGCTATTGAGATTTATTTTAATCCAACACCCTCCTTCTTTCAACTGTTTATTTGGCTACAGTACAGGTCACAGCAGTCCAGTGTGTTGTACATTCTTTTACTATCTAAACACTACACCTTTGATATTTTCTACTGACCATCACTCTAAGCAGTATTGGACTAGCCTTTCCCATGTCTCTAATCTGTCTAAATCCATCTACCAGACAGCAATACCTGAAAATTACTCCTCAACATTTTAGTAAAAGGAGCATTTTTGACTGATTTTCTTCAGTGGACCTCACTTTTCCAGTTACATAATGCAAAATACATCTTGCATTTTCTCCCTTTGAAGCCAGAAGTATTCCCAAAGTACAGGACTAGAGCAGTTTTTATAATTTTGGAGTGGGCAGTACAGAGATGAATTTTTACATAAAAAATCTGTAAGCATATTTTCAGAGCAGTGCTCTCCCTTCCCCATTACTACCTCATCCTAAACACCAGTACTCAATTTCTACATTCAGCAACAGGGTTTCAGTCTGTAGCAACTATTTCAAAAACTGACATATTTGAATTTCTGCATTATGTAAACAACACTAATCTTAGCTTGAAGTTACAGGATATTTTATGAATATTTGGTGATGTCAATGGCAAGAACACTTCCTACGTGTTTATCAAACAAGTAATTTAAAAATCACAGGTCCAATAGAATATTAGAACTTAGCAGTGCCACTAAACACTTTCACTTCTAATTTAACCTTTAAGATGATTCTGCTAAAAAACATTAATTACTCAGGGGCAGAGAAAAAGTATAAAAGCTGGCAGGAAAATTGCTCCGTCTCATGTGCTTTCATAATCCAGTCAACTGCGACTCAGGGAGGCAGAAGACAGCATACAACATGGGTTGCTTTTGATCACCATCTAGTGCACGAATTAAGGAACTGCACAAATTTGGGGAGTGACCTTCTGATTTCAGGTTAAGCAGCAGTGAGATTAACAGTTCTTTTCATCATTTTTAGAAGACCTCAGATAGGCTTAGAGAGCTTGAAAAAGCAGAAATTTCCAGACACCCCTAGCTGCCCGATGAAAGCCAGATACTGCATAATGACACTGTTTTCTAAACAGTAGTGCTGTGACTGTCATGGTCAAGGGATATAGAAGCAAGATCTGCATAGTGGCTTTCTTCAAGCCAAACTACTTAGTGAGAAAAAGCAACATGCTTTCAGGCTAGGAGCCCTTTCATCAAGTCTCGGTGTCCAAATGTTACATTCATGTCATTGTCCTCTGGTTTTTGTTTTTTGGGTGTTTTTTTTTTTTTTTTTGGTCAAGATTGTCAGAAATACTACTAGCAAAATTTTTCACTTACAAAAACTGATTGTGTGCATTGTTACAGATAAAACCCACATTCTGACTAATTGTGGGCTCAACACTGATTCATGCAAAGGGGACGCTACCTCAAGACTGGTAAATCTGTAAGGCAACTGGACGGTGAGGAAAACCTGGATAACCAGCCACCAAGCCACCAGCCACCAAGGTCAGATCTTGGCTAGTAGCCTTGCGCCTTTCTGAAAGCATGCTGTGACTCAACACACAGGAACTCAATACCTTCAATGAGGAACTTTAAAAGGCAAAATGAAAAAAAAAACAAAACAAAAAAAGTCTTTACTGAAACAGGGTCACACCTTCAGTATTAAATAATAATAGTGTAATAGTTCATCAAAGATTAGCAGGAGGAATCTCAGGATGTTACAGAAGACACACTTGGAAAAAGTCTTTGCCTACAAAGACAAGAACAGCTTTCTTTTTAAAAGGAAAAATACTGCTTTTCCCCACACTAAAAGGCAGGCATGCTCCTCCTAATCCTTGTGAGGTCGGTTTAAGGAGCAGGCAAAGACCCTTTGACACCATGACCTCTCTGTAGCCTACAGCCACTGTCATACAATATCTGCCCATGCTAAAATCCACCTATATGGAGTCTGAAGTTCAAACCATCAGCTGAACTGTCACTCTGCATTCAACTGTTGTTAAAACTGTATACTGACTCATTATCGGATTCAGACCTCACATAGGACAATCTAAATGCCTAGGAAGCAGAGAACTGTAAAATCTTTACAAACACAGCTTCATGTTTTATTAGACACTGACCTCTCAGAGATAATTATTCAAAATATCTACTTTCTAGTCTGAACCTTGTAAGCAATATGTATTTTTATACAAAGGATTAAAAAGAAAAAAGAAAAAAAGGAAAAAAGAAAAAGCTAGTGCTGCCTGGAAAGTAGGAGATAATTCATGCTACCTGTAGTTTATTCTTTAACAGTTCATGCCTTCAAAACAGAACTGGCAGTATCAGTATGGAAATTATGTTGATTTAAGAACTGGAAGATACTTCCTCCTCTCCTCAAACATCGTTGTTGGTTGTGGCTTTTTTTTTTTTCCCCCCGACTGCACCAGATAGACATCAGCAGTGTGTGCGCTAATTAGCAGTTCAAACATATTACTGTTGTTCTGGTGCCCCCCGATGGTCACCATGATTTACTGCTAGCTATGGCTTAAAAGCAGCTATTGGAAATACTGTTCCAGACGCAATCCCCACATGCACTTGTAGCTCAGCTGGGTCAGAAAGCTTGAGCTCTGAGCCCAGGCACAGCTACCAGCATTACGTATTTTCAGTATATGGGTTCCAGAGTTGGGCACACAGTGCAGGTGCTACAGCTAGGTCCTAACCACCATCCCAAACCAATTCCTGCAGAGCGCTTTGGCAGCTTGAGCAACGAGCCCTCCAGGTCAACCCAACTACCCTGTAGCTACCATCGATTGTGAAAATGAACCTGATTCATGAGCACAGACACTACTTACAGGGTCTCTGTAGAAAACTGCATGACATTAAACAAACCCAGGCATTATTCAAGTGTCTAAGATATGCAAATGCCCAGCGCTGACTGTGCCTTCCCTCAGTTCCCCAGCCGCCGCATCCTGTTATCACATACACTGACCCAGCACAACCAGACTGTCCCCTGCCAAGATCCACAAGCAAGTTTTGCACAGTGTTGCATCCTGTTCCAACTCACCGACAGGGGTGGAGCGCACCCAGGATGTTACATCTTCAGTTTCAGTCGCATTGTGGCACAGAGGTATTATCATTAATCCATAAATCAGCCTCTGTGAACTGATCACAACCTGACGCAGTGCAGGCAAAAGAAAATGATGCTCCCAATCACAAAGGGCCTTTCAAAAGACTTGATTTCCAAAGAACTTCAGGTAGAAAACAGATGAAAGCTTAAAGCTCTTTTAGAAGAGATTAGATGGCCAGAAGCTGCAATCTTTCAATCAAGAAAGAAGACAGCTTTATCTAAAAGCCCATCCCAGTTCATTGGCAAAGCAAAGATAGCAAAGAAATATTTAACAAGTTGAAAAGGGGAAATGGATCAGATAGCAATCAATATAAATGTGACATGGAGAAAATTTATCAGAAGGAAAAGGAGTCCTTGATTGACAGGATTAAGGAAAGAAGACACACTTTAAGTACATAACTATGTACATTAGGGGTGACTGAAGCCCAAGCTACGGTTAATTGTTAAAAATGCAGATAAGGCAGAAGTGTTCAATAAGCTTTTCATTTCTGCAGGGAGGGATAAAGGATTCCTACCACAAAGTTGATGAACTTTCCAAGCCATTAGCAGCTATTGGGATGTTAAACACCTATTGAGGGCAAATTTTCAGATCTACAGGCCTGGATGGCTTGTACCCAAGAATTGAAAAAAAGCTGACTGAATCTTTGCATAAATTTTGGAATACTAAGGAAATTGCAGAATACAAGCACCAGGATTAGAAGTGGCAAGGAGATGGACCTACTGAAATACGGATGTTTAAGCCAACATGAATACAAAGTAAAACAAATGAAACACTCGTCCCTGATTTAATTTATAGTGAACTAAAAGGTAAGAACACATAGTTATTTTAAAATTGACATGAACATTTAAAACATAGTCTTTTGTGTTTAGTTACATTTATATCTTTGCCAAACACCATTTTTTGGGTCAGCTTGCCTTCGCTATTTTGCTGATACTACAAGTTTTCTTGATGAGTTACTCACACAAAGCATTAATACGAAAGCCTTACAAAAGCTATTTAGATGAAAAATAGCAGGAAAAATTCACGCAGCAACAGCACCCAAAAAAAAAAAAAAAGGACTTTATAACAATAATAAAGTAAAACTAAACGAGATTTGAATAACTAGCATATCTCCACATGCAGCAAATAGAGCATCAATCAAATGCAGTTGGTAGTGAG
Organism: Anseranas semipalmata; assembly: GCA_013399115.1. Lineage (NCBI taxonomy): Eukaryota > Metazoa > Chordata > Aves > Anseriformes > Anseranatidae > Anseranas > Anseranas semipalmata. The sequence goes on along the minus strand of VXAA01002805.1, from coordinate 746,865 downwards.
GCTCCACAGAGATCAGGATTAGTCTTGATGCTAATCCCCATTGTTAATTTTCTGGAAGTCAATAAATGACAGCTGATATGAAAACAGAGGCAGACAAGCCATTGCACAGACCTGCTGTGTTCAAACCCACTCTAACAACAGCTTTTTAATATAGCCAAAAGGTAAGTTACGCATTATGGAGAAAAAAAAAAAAAATAGACTCAGATCAGAATAGATAATTATCTTGAAAATAGTGATTCTGAAAACTGTAGCAGTCAACAAAAAAATTTGTATGAGCTTCCAGGTCTCATATCAGAAAAGAAGAATCCTTCCCGGCAGGAAACTGAGCTCTCAGCAATTATTTTCACTTTACATCAGACCCCAAATCAGCTTTTAAAAGTTCCAACAAGAGACAAAAAATAAAGTTTTGTAATTAGGTCATTTATCTGGATGCTTTAAAACATTTAGGGCTGATCTTAAACATTGATCCCCAGATCCCAGGACCACTGGTTAATCTAGAATGTCAGTCTTTCCCTGACCCAATGGGAAAAACAAAGAAAAAAACAAGATGTCTACACAACTTCTTTTGTTCCTGAAATAGTCATTTATATATATAAAAAAAAAGTTTCATTTCAGCATTCATCATCACAATATATATATTTCGCAAAGCCTCATCAGCTTGAGCTCCCAAAGAAAAACATAGAAGAAAAATGTTAATATGATCCGTGATTGCTATGAACAAGTGCATAAGCATTAAGGAGGCAATTTTATCTCCACATGCACTATTGGAGACTCAGGCACTGGCAACAACACAGAGTTCAGATGTTTACTTTTCTTTTTTTTTTATGATAATGAAAAACCGGAAGGATGCTGATGGCAGCCACAGAAGTGATTCAATGGCTAATGAAGACTTAAAGATGTGAATCTATTTAGTTTATAAATAAAAGAGTGAGCAGTGACTTGATGATAGTTTGTGAGTATGTGAGTATGGAAAAATAGAGTAGGGAAGGCTATTTTAGTGTAGAAAGGTATTTCATCATCTCTTCCCAATCAATCTCCTTTTATACAGAAAGGCTAATTAACCATTGAAAGGAGGTGCTAAGGAAAATGGCAGTTTTGCCATTCCTTGATATCTTCCAGTCAAGAATAGATGCCCTTCTGGAAGATGTGCTTATACAAAAGTCACTGGGCTCCCCAGAGAAAAGTCCCCAAAACACAGAGGAAGGCAGGTAGTTCCTTTTGTCCTTCCATTCTTTCTAACTGTAGGCTTCAGTTTTATGGCTAGATGCAAATCAGCTGCAAACATGTGAATTAGCTTATTCATTTAGTTTCATAAGTCACATGCTGCAACGTAAAGCTTGTTAAACAATGGCTAATACATTCCTCTCCAGCATGCACAGCACAATTCAGTTGAAGTGTACTTTCAAGGGAAAAAGCTAAAGCCAGCTGATGTCTTCCCACAGATCTCTGGACATCCCCTGTCTCTCCCAGCATAGAAAGAGATGTCCGTTCAGAAAGTAAGAGCACAAACACCGTACTGGTGAAGAACTGCTGCTGCAGAAGGGGCAGGAAAGGGTAGAGAGATGGGGGAATGGCAGGGAAAGCGCAACAGCTTCATTGCTCTTCCCTGGCAGAGAACATGGTTTCCTCTGTAGTACTTGCACTCCTGCTCTGGTGCCCTTCCAAAAATGCACCCTTTGGACTAACAGGGACAAAGCAAGAACACTTCCATGCACTACTGCTCTTCCACAATATCTACAAAAGCTGCCTAGTCTGAGCAGAAGTGTAAAGCCATAAATGTTTCACCTGTACCCCAAAACAACCACTAGACAATCCTTTGATCAGATATTTGTAACCCCAGTATGTTTGTCATTCTTTTCTAGAAATGCTGCATATACCCTAGTGCCCATATCCTTTGCAACTCCACGTGACATCAGAGCTCCCCACTCATATCTGTTATAACAAATACAATAAAATATTTCCCCAGGTAGGTTAAGCCAGTGTTGAAATTGTTGCCCAGGTTTCAGACTACAGCAGAAGTCTACCTTTCCTCTGAGATAAATAAAGGCTTATACTGTTAAGCAGCTGCTGTTTTCTGGCTGACTAGGCAAAAAGATATCTTATCAAGTTTTCCATCAAAAACATAGCAGCTCATGCTGTGGGAGTCCATTAACTATGGATAAAATTCAGATTATACTTTCCTCATGTCCAATTCCCTATAAAGTGACCAGAAAAATCACTGTGCTATTAATCTTGTAATCACTATTATTGCACTACAGCCAATTCATTGCTGTTATTTATTAAACATGCCAAAACCAACAGAATGCTAGAAAACACTTGGTTCATTCAGAAACCACAGCAGGTACCAGCTGGCAGGGCAGAACGGCAATAATGCCACTAGAAAGATTTGCAACTAGAGGAAACTTTATTGTGTAGTGTAGAAAGGGTTCGTTTAAAAAGCCATGACCAACAGACCACACTGGCACTCATTATTCATTCATGAGATTGCCATTAGTCCACCTGCAACTTCTGATATTCAAGTACCTTCATAAAATATTTAAAGCATTCAGAGAATCTCCTGTTACCACACCCTTGCAGAGGGAGAGGCTGCACTGACAAGGGTACAAACCAAGAATTGGTGGCTTCCATTGCAAATTGCAATTTGCTGTGTGCAAAAACAAGAAAAACCATGCATTGACAATTAAACAATTGCTGAAAATAGTTTTTGTTTGGCTGCATTCTTTGCTTTCACTCTTGGTGAGATTCATCCTATGCCAAGGGCCAGTGGGAGGGACGGGCATTACTTTTATCCTACACAAATCTCTCAGTGCTGGAATACCAAGTATTAGCAAGATTAAGGAACATATATAATGATCATGTATCAAACCAGAGGCTCTGCTGGACAATCATCTCATCAATCCCTTGTGCACCCTAAAATGTTCACTGCTAGTGTTCACCTAAAAATCATCTGTTATTCCCTTATCTGCCTTCCTCAGTCACCAGCCCCATTCAGTTCAAACTCCCGCTGTATATCAGAAAAGACAGAACCTCGGGTCCTCTGAGCTGCATACCAAAATCCTCACAGGGCTGGGGAACCACAGCTCAGACAGCTGCAGGAAGGGCAGCTCTAAGAGTAGCTTAAAGGCATGAGGTGAAACAACAGCTCCTCAGGGAGCACCATCACCTGCAGTGGGATGTGACTGGCCTGGGCTGCACGGCTGCCTTGCTATCTCTAAGTCCTAGGGCTCAGGATGAACCAGCACACCCTGCACTAGCCCCTGTGAACACAACTCAAGAAAGGCCCAAGGGCATCAGTTTGGCCAGACTTCCCACAGTTTCATTCCTAGTTTTTATGTCAGTAGCATGCTGTGAAATTCAACCTTCCTTCCACTTCCTTCGCATAGGAATAGAATTTATCCCCTATGTAAACCACAGTGTCCACAAAACCCTTCTGTGACTACTACTGCTTTCCTGAGACAAACCTGTACATGCTCCCCCTACCCACACAATACCACCTGTGCAGCCCCAGGGCCACAAATTATTGTGTTCCCATCACCAAGGGACCCATTACGATGCTTCAGAGAGCCCCCTGAAAGGAGTAAATTCAGAACTGATGTGCAGACCAGCTACACAGACCCAGAGAACCTGTTCAGTGCCCTTGTGGGACCATTCTGCAGACACCCAGCACAGAAAGGAGATAGCTGCGATTCACATGTACTAGAGACTCTGAAATGCCAATACTTCTGAATAACTGTTTTTCTCATTTCACAGGAAAAAAAAAAAAAAAAAAAAGGAGGAAGGGGAAGACAAGGGAGTTCATTGTTCCCCAAAATGCCAGGTAACATCATTTACGTCAGTGCATTAAAATATAATTACCATTTGTTATAGAAAGAAAAGATGATGGGGAGAGGGGACAGCCCTTATTTGAGCCCTTAGTCAGGTAAAAACTGAGCACAAAATGAAGCTTCTAGTGACCTCAGGACTCCAAGTACTTAGACATTCCTGGGATGCTTCAATTATTGAGTTCCCGTGTGATGTATATTGGGTTTCATTTTGATCCACAGGCTATTAAACATGATCTATGACACTTTCAGAAAAGCTGTAGTTTGGAGTTCAGCCTGTAACTCAAACTTTTTTTCTTCCATCATTGGTTATTAATGTGCATATGGCACTGAGAGAGCATAATGAAGAGATGCACAGATATGTAGGAGCACAGTGCTGTCTTATAAGAGCACAGTCAATAGGGTCAACCAGAACTAAATTAACTGTGTTGAATGTCTTCAAACTCAGCTTTCTTATTAAAAGCAGTTCTCTTCACAGGCAGGCACAAAAGGCCATTTAAAATATTAGTCAATATGTTCTAACTCCAAAAGGAAGCAAAGGAAAGGAAGAGTAATTAGTCTTATTAAGCAGAGGAAAATACATGTTGTTTGGGCAAACAAGTAGCGTAGTCCGGAATGTGGATGCACTAGCTGAAGCCAACAAAATACATCAAGAGTATAGCAGTTTGTCACAGCTATAAGCAAATCTCAGAATGGAAAACATTTGACTGTAAATAGGCTGAAAATGCACGCTGTATTTTTCTTAAAGAATAAACCACAGATTTAAAGCTCACCATTTCTTGGAAAGTGTATATTTAAAAGGGATAAGGAGGTGTTTCCTTTTGTGTTGGGTTTTTGTTGTTGTTCGTTTTTATAAAGGTAGCCAACAAAGACTATTAAAATACCAAAAATGTTGACCATGTTTAACAGAAATTGGAACGTGCAGACAATCGATCTATTTAACCTCAAAAGGCTGGAGAAATTGGCTGACAAGAGCCTCATTAAGGGCGAGATGGGACTGTTTAGCCTAAAGAGAAGGCTCAGGGAGGATCTTACGAGGTATACAAATACATGTACCTCATATAAATATATACCTCACATACATGAAGGGAGAGTGCAAAGAGGACAGAGCCAGACTCTTTTCAGTGGTGCCCAGTGCCAGGACAAGAGGTAATAGGCACAAACCGCAACACAAGAGGTTATGTCTGACCATCAGGAAAAATTTCTTTGCCGTGCAAGTGACAGAGCACTGGCACAGGCTGCCCAGAGAGGTAGTGGAGTCTCCCTCTGTGGAGATCTTCAAAAGCCACCTGGACATGGTCCTGGGCAACCAGCACTAGGTGGCCCTGCTTGAGCAGGGGGGGTGGACCAGATGGCCTTCAAGGGTCCCCTTCTACCTCAAGCATTCTGTGATTGTGTGATTAGATTAACAAGTTTTTCTAAAAATACACTTAGTTCAGTGCTATGCCTTATTTTATCCTCCCCCTTTTCAAGAATAGTTTTATTTTAAATGATCCCAATACATAAATACATACACAATCATATACATATGTATACATGAGCATGCACACACATTTATATTCAAAATGTGCATGTGAACAATTTTGAAGTCTCATAGTATTGCATTACGAAATATATAATTTTCATTTCTATAGCAGTAATGAACAAAAATGCGATACTGCTCTGTGTGGCAGCATGACTCAAAATAAAAAGTGTTTATTTTTATTATGCTATTCTGAAATGACAAGAGGTACAAATAAGGATGACAGGTTGGAGTGCTCTTAGAGCAAAAACAGATGCTAGAAATTCTTACATTCATACCTTTTTTTCCCTTATTTTCTTTATCTGTAGAATATTGATAATTCATCATTAATTTACCTGCCTTTCAAATATGTAACAAGGCTTAACTAGTGGGACAGGTTTAATCTAAATTCCCTTTGGCTTCCCAGCTTCTTAAAATAGTTTTATGCTTGCTTTTAAAAAACATCATAGGGTTGACTTAGTTTAGAGATTAGCTGTTTCTGCGTACTAACCTAAGGACCAGCTAACTCTAACAGAGAATATTAAATTATTCTTTGTTCTTGTGTTCACAGGAATGATCATTATTTTTCTTTTCTACCTTGGTCATTCATGATTGGATATACCATTCTAATGCTTCACTTTTACCCTAGCATAATCATGATGACCATTACCTCCAAATTAGGAGCACTTAGATATCTTACCTTTTCAATTCTTCACAAATATGGAAAGAACAATTTTCTGAGGTATGTCACTAACTGCCTACTTAATTTGTTTCAACTGTGACAACTTTCACTTAATCCCCAAACAAACTAACTTTTCTGGAAACAAAATGGAGTTTAGTTTTCCCCTTCTGTTCATTCTATCATCAGTGAGACTTCTAACAACTGATGCAAAACGTCCACTGCTCCAGGTAACATGTGGTATCTATTTGAAAGTGATATAAATTAAATACTACTGTCTTTGTTCATACAGAAATAATAAGAAGAGTCTATGCTGTGCTTAAGCACCATTCAGCCAATTGAATCTGGCAATAAACTAAAGTGGAGAATGCAGTCACAGTGAATCCCTGTGGCCTTTTTTTATGTGATCTTTCAGTTCGAAAATGAGGCTCTTTAGATGTTTCCTATATGTAAACAGAAAGATTTATTGTATGTGAAGCTTTTAACAATGCAAGGGTTTGGCACCTGCTTGTTTGTTTTCTGTATCTGAACTGAAAGCTAGTTGACCTGCATGTTTTAGTGAGACAGTACGCAAAATTAGGACACTGGACAAGTTGAACTTATGCTTCCTCTGTAAGAAGGGAGTACATCTACACAAAACATACCCCACTATAGTAGGTGATTCGCTTGGGTCCTGAAAGAACAGTCCTGTTAGCTAACTACTAGTGAGATAGTTTTTAACCTGAACTAAGTGCCATACTTACATGGCTATACTGCTCCTAGTGTCTGAGCTAGCTACACAGCCTTACATACTGTGATGAAAATACATCCTGCATTGACCTCCCTAAGAGATTTGGTCCTTTGCTTTGAATCTATCAGTCTCATGATTTTATTTCCTCACAATATTTTTCTCCACTTTGTCTATCCCCTCCAGCTTCATTTCATGTCATTATGTGTATTATCACACAGAGAAATGATCGGACTCTCCATTATCCTTAAAAGATTTTCAAGCAAGAAACAACTAGTGTGAAATCTACTTCACCTCTGGAGATCTGAGCAATCTTGCTCTGCAGGTGGCTTGGGGAAGAGGAAATCCTTGTTCAGCCCGAATGCAACATATGGAGCTGCAGCAGACTCCCTCCCCACAGCTTCGATCATTTTTGTAGGCTGAGCACTAGGGATCAATAGACTTCAGTCCCCAGCGGGCCTTGAACATGCACAGCTCAACGTTAAGTCTCTGACAAAAGTTGCCCTGCACTCTCATCTGGTAAACAGTACAGCAGCAAAGCCATTTGGGTTTCTTTTCTTTGTTCTGAGAACTGAGGGGTAGTTTTAGAAGCTGTGTAACAGTGTTCTTATGGTAGAAATGCTTTGTTGCCAGATATATTACTGCTGGATGGAATATAAATATCATCAGTTCCAGATACAACCCGATACTGCAAGTCTAGGAAGGGACTGAGGGATAGAAAAGAAATAGTCAAATATCCAAAGCACAGAACTTGGATGGTTAAAATGAATTGGAAGGAATTTTTCAGCTCTTTTACTGATGCTGATTCTTGCCTGTTTATCTCAATGAAAACAGTACCACTGACCTAAAAAAAGGTAAAGATTTCTCCAGGAGTAAGACAGCTTTTAACTGGAGCCTAACTGGTACTATCCACTCCTGAAAGGCCAGTCTGGAAGAGGGGTAATGCAGAAAGCTAGAACAGAAATCTCTACAATTGCTGTATCATGAATTACTAAAATATCACTTAGGACTATTGTAGAAAGCATGGGCTGGAAGCAGTTCACATCTTTGCCTTGTCTTATTACCTCTACTGTAGGTTACGATACATTCATACAAATATACCTCCTTTCTATTCCCCACACACACATCTGATATGCCAGCCATCACCACAAAGAGCAAGTCTGAGAGCAGGTCAACCCTCTCACAAACCATTGCATGCAGGCTGAAAGTTAAGCAGGTGTACAATTCCACCAAGGTAAAATATATACTGGAGTGCTGCTAGCATCCAGGTTTAAGGTGAGATGGGCACTGTCAGTGTTAACAGCATCGATCCCTACCTCTACTGATAAGAGTCTTTAACAGTGAATCTGCCCCCTTAGTCTAGTGCTACTACTTCAGTACTCATGCATGAATAAATATAACAGAGAACAAAGCCATAAACTCCAGGTATGTGCAGACTGCCAGTCAGAAACCAAAGTATTCTATTTTGAATTAACATTTTTTTTAAAGGCACGTTATTTTTGTGTTCTTGCAACTCATATCTACAGAGGAGACATTTAAAACAAAGTCATGCTAGATCTCTTTTTTAATTAACAGCTACAAATACTTTTGTACTGCTGAGTTATATAAAACTGCAGAAAATACATATGAAAAGGGAAGTGTGCAAATCCCTCATTAACAAGGTACTAATACAGTGCTATAATTTTCCTCTACTATTACAGTCCATTGTACTGTTTCTTGTCATTTATCAGAGCTCAGATCTCTCTGCTTAACAATAACAGTAATTTATATGCAGCTAAACCACAAAGATTTTATTCATCTACTACTGTATATCACGTACTATTAGTTGCAAAATAAGAGATGTTGTTACTCTAACAAGTGACATTTTATTATTGATTTTCTGAGCACCATCCTCTCCTGAGAAATGGTCATACTACAACATAAGTCCTGCTTATTACTGTATTACTCATTTTGAGGTTTCAGGGCTTACTGCACCTCTCTCCCTTGAGGTCCTTGCCTGCAGCCCTACCTCGATTGGTCCTCCTTGCTCTCACCTCTCCAAGGATGCTGTAGTTCCGCCTCCCCTCAACACAAAATAGAGAATTCAGCGCAGCCCATTGAATTAGGAGACTTTGCAGCTCTTCCTTTCAGGAGCTGGTGAAACAGAGGCCTAAAACAGCACAGAGCATGCCCAGGATTTAGTACTGAATTCTTCTTATTTGTGTCTATGGACTAAGGCATCCATTCTGGGACCCTGGCATCCCTAAATTTCCTCTCCTGAGTAATGAAGACAGACAACTCTTTCCAAAGGGTGATTTTGACTTTAGGCTGCCTGAGTCGTGATCTGGGACTTCCCCTTCCCCATGTTAATGATGGAGGGAAGCTGCACCATCTCCTCCTTGAGTATCTGCCTCAAGTCATAGAATAGGAATCTGGAACTTTTGATCATGAGGATTTCCCTGCAAACCAAGATTCTTCAGACAAGCTCTCTGGAAGGTCCCCATCTGCTTCTAAGAAATGATCATCCATCCCTCTGGAGGGTGTTTCTTTTTAGACCTGCCAAAGTAATCTCTTCTACTTGTATAGTCTTGTTTCTTGAAGTCCACAACAGATTTGTAGGTGGCTTTGAGAGAAGGCAAAAAGGTCACCATCCCTTAACAATCCTCATGCATTTGCAAAAAAAGCAAAACTTGACCCATTCATTTTCTTTCTACTCTTGTCCAAACACATTTCTACAAGATTACATTAGTTCAATACAACAAGAAAGCGCATGGGATCAGAAACAATTAGATCAACATACAGTATTCACAAATGACTGATGAACAGCTCCAGAGCTGTCAGTCACAATGATTTAGCCAATTTAACTCCCATACACTTCTGTGTAAATCTTACTATTGATTTCCCTGTCATCTGATGTGGCCCTCCAAAGAAACTCATGTCAAACAGAGCTAGAAGCTAGAGTGAGCAAGGCTACTTGTTACCAGAAAAATTACTCATGAGCAAAATTCACAGCAACAGGTCTCTACTACTACTCTTTAAACACACAAATTAAAATATTACTTAATTGTTTTGTTGTTCAAATGTAAGACAAGTATTGTACACAAGGATGCCAGGCATTTAACTGACAACATTTTGCATACAAATCTTAAGTAGAAATATACATTTTAGGAACTTTTCTTGTGCATCAACCTGGGTCCTCTGCATTTAATGCCATGGTTATAATCTATGCCATTTTTCTCTCGTTGTTACAAAATACAGAGGGCAAACTTTATTAACACAATTTGTTGAAGGTCTTGTTTCCCCTTCCCATTCAAACCTATTACTGTAGTCAGTAGATATTTTGAATACATAGAGAATACTGAATCAGGTCCTTGATTAGTGTTTGATTTATACCACAAAGACCACAAGATTCAGAGGTTGCCAAGGCAACACCACTTCAACCTCCTTATATTTCTGCTTTGATATGAAACCTCTCATTACATAAATGTACACAACACCAGTCAGTGTGACAGGCTATTTTACAAATATACCTTCAGTTAGCAGACATCATATTCTTCTCTTAAGTGGGGGGGAAAGGTAGGAGAAAGGTTACCTTTTACTAAGTGGGAGAGCGGAGGGGCAAAATGACTTTCCACGCTATATAGGCTTTATTATGAAATTCTGAGCCTTTTAAAATTGCCAATAAATTTTGCATTATTTGGCCAAAAATACACAAAAGGGCAGAAAACAAACATAAAAACAACAACAACAACTAGAGTCCAAGACTGAGATGCTATGATTTTGAGTAATTGAAACTAACAACAGTGTACAAAAGCTTTACTGAACCATTGGAAATCTGATATTCCAGCATATGTTGTTTAGAACTACAGACCAGGCGAAGTTTAATAAAGTATAAAAGATGGATCAGGAACCTACTGACACTTTTTTAACCCCAATTTTGAGAACTTCAGTACCTGGCAATAAGTACCACTAGCCTTCTTTACTGAGCAGTATTCAATATGCAGCAGTCTACCTACAGTTATGCCCCAGACCCTTTGGCAAAGCCAGGCTCCAGTAGGCTCAGTAGAAGAGGTCTCTGTTAAAGATAGCTTCTTCTGTGTCTCCTTCTTAGTCCTCTAGACCACACTGAGTTTGAGCAGACTACAAGCTGATCCAGAACATATAAGGCATGGCTGGATGGATGGATTAACAACAGGATGGCAATAGTTCCAGACGTATCCCTCCAAACTCTTTCTTGTGCCCAAGCACACCCTGTGCTTCCAGAAGGTTTTTCAGATACAGTATTACTAATAATCAGCTAGTTCTGCATCACTTGGAGACATTCCAGCATAAGATGAATTTCTGGACCTTTGAATTTTTAGAGAAGATTGTTACAAGTAAGAATATGCAAAGATATTTGTAGTTATGGATAAAATATGACAATTGGAATGGTCTGGGCTTAAAATTTTTACTTCTCCCCTCATTTCCACTTCTGGCTTATAAATTCCAATTATGCTTATCTCACTGTGACTAAGTGACACAGTGATTGCCCTCAGCAGTAAACAAAGTAAATCTTACCGCGTTTCATAAAAGAGGAAAGGAGTAAAAACACCACTAGGGGGCACATAGAGCACTATCAAAGCAATTCCAAGCCTAGCTCCTTCATCCCATGAATTATGTTGTTCCAGGTCAGCAGCAACTGTCCCGATTTTGCAACGACAAAACAACCACACTTACACATATTTCTAGTTGAATTAAACAGTAGCTCCCCAATTACCACTAAGTGCCGTTCATATGGTTTCTATAAGAAGAAATCCCTCTTCACTTATAAACAATGACATTGCAGGCCACCTTGCATTGTAAGGGTTATGCCATGTGCTACATACTGAGTACTGCAAAATATTCAGGGCATGGACTATCTTGGACCACCCACCTGCATCCAGTGCCTTGCTGTACTGTAAAAAGAACCAGCTTCACTGTACAGCTAACTCCTGCTGTAATTCCAAGAGATGAAAATGCTGTATGACCATGGCTGTGCATAGCATTCCCTATTTCACTGGGTAACGTACCATTTGTACTGGTCGTTACTTCCCCAACACTATGTTGTTTCTTATTCTCTAAAGTGTTCAGGTGGTGACTCACACGACCAGCTAGTGGCTGTCCCAAATCCTCCAGGCCAGTCTTTCCCATCACCTTTCCATTCTGTGTGATGGAGACTCTGAAGATGGCAAATTTTGTACCTAAGGCCCAGACCTCAGCATTTAAGACAAAGAAACAAAAAAAAAAAACTACCAAAAAAAAATTCATCTTCAGATAGGCACAGTTTATGTAGGACAGCTAGAAGACTTGACATCAGAATCAGGTATCACACTGTGATCCAGTCACCCGGTCAGCCCTGACATTTCCACATAAAGTGGGCCATGAAATCTGGAGAAGAGCCAGTACAGCAGAAAATCTTCAGGGTTACTTTGCATAGGACTATACAAATTCTTCACAAAGCTGAGGACTCGAGATCAGGACTATTGGCTTATCAACTTTCGCCAGCACTAAAACTCACATAACTAACTTTAGAAGACAGCATGTTATCCTAAAAAATATTGCTGAAAAAGAAGTTGAATAAAATCAATCACTTGCTCAAGGGATTTTTAAGACATACATTTCCTTAATTATTGTCAGATATGCAGGTCAACAAAAAGGAAGATTGATTTCTGAATAAACAGAATAACTGTGATGTTAAAATGTGTGGAGAGACAGATTGTGAACTAAAGCATTTTAACGCTCATTTTTTGTGAAATAATGGGAAGATTCAGGAAGGAAGCACTTGTAGTCAGGAAACAGTACACATCCCCATCTGCCTGCTGATGGCATGAAGCAAAAACATCTCTAGTCTGCATCTTCTTATCACTTACACCTTGCTAGTAAGGACACATTCCTTCGTGCCCATGTATCTGTACTGATTAATGCAATACTAACATAATGACTATGGTTTTTGCAACAGCCATCTTACATCACAGAACAAATTGACATGAGCTAGAAAAATCAAGTCAGCTTTATTTTGTATGACCCAGTGCTGTCCGCTCATCTGCTCGCTGATACATGTTGTACCCCAAACTGGACCCTAGCATCCAAAAGGCAAAGCAACTCCAGACCTGTCCCTGCCAAGTATCAGGGAAGTGAAGTAACATCCTCTAGTTCTGTAACAAGTTCAGTTCTGAGATGTCCAGTAACTTCCTAGCAGTGCCTAAATCAATGCAGCTAGTACTATCATATGTTTCCTCTCTTCCCTTCTCCTCACCCTGGGAGAGAAATTTGTGCCATTCAGTGTCTTGCTTTGCTAGGGAGTTTTGGTCTGTTTTTTTGGTTGTTTAGTTGGTTTTGTTTGTTTGGGGGGTGGGCTTTGGAAGGGGGAGAGAAATGGGTAATATTTCAGGATTTTGGTTTTCTTTGTGCTTCATCAGAGGCACTAAGAATTGAGAAAATGTCACCTTGCCAACGAAAAGGATGGTTGAGATCTGCAGTGGTGCTCAGTTCTTTGGAGAAACTGCACACAAGTTCTCCCTCACATAACACCTGCTAGGAATCTGCATTTCCAGGCTCATCTATACCAGTACATACAATAAAGCTAGGTGTCTATTCCCCACCCTCTGACTGGAAGCACCATGGAGCAGCATAGCAAAGAACCAGGAACTCAAAAAGCCACTCACTCACACACAATGTAAGTGCTCAAAGCCATTTATTGTGCTTCACCCATTCCCTCCTCAGTCCTCTCCCTCACATACATAAATCAAAGGTGGCAGTTGCAATATTGTTTCTTCTATGCCTTCCCATTGCACCCTTTTCAAATCCTCACTCCTCCATGGGTACAGGAACTGTTATACAGCTATGTATATGTACATACATGCCTTCCACTCTAACAAGAGGAAGGTAAGTCCCATATGAAAGGATCACAATCCATCCATGCTTTGTGAAAATATGGTAAATGCACCCTGTGGCTATGCATAACTTAGTACTGCAAGGCTTAAATATACTTTCCAAAACAACACAGACAGGTTTAAGAAAGACCTCGCCCCAGAAAGACAACAGCATCCAGCGTAAATTGAAAGCAATTCCTGTGAAGTGAAAGCTGCTGGAAGAAAAGCAGCCTTTATGGGAAGTATGCATGTTTTGTCTGCCTATGGTATACACATCTATGTTCTAGTTTAAATTTCTAGTAAGAAATTCTAGGGAAAAAATAAATGCAGAATACCAAAGTTGCTACAGGGAGGAGCAAGCAATGAACTTAATTCCTCACAGAACAGCTTATTCAGTGATACGTAATACCAGTATCAATTGGTTTCTTAATTCATTCTTAACAACCAATTCCCAGCTAGTTACTTCAAAATTTCACTGCTGCTTTTTTCAAGATGTTTATGAATGTCAGAGTTACCAAAATGCTCACCATTTAAGTTTTTCCCATTGTATTTCTACTTTCATTTATGGGTTGTTCAACATCAGAAATGTATTCTTAAGCACTTCCTCACCTGCATTTTCTACACTAACACGAGACAAGTTCCAAGGACAATGTTAAGTGTCTGAAATAGGTAATGAATACTCTGTCTAGACAAGAGATGCATACAAGACTGTTCATCCTCTCTCAGTTTCTGCCATCTGCTAACAGCTTTGATAGTAAGCTGAATACTTGTAAAGGTCTGCATCTTTTGCGTTAAGAAAAAAAATAATTAGCATTGTCTAAATAGAGAACAAACTTAAAAATCGTACTAACATCTATTTAAGGACTAAACCACCATTCCACTAATGGGTTAATGTCTGGAAAAGCCACGAGCTATTTCATATTCTTATACGGCAGGTACATCAGTAAGCTACAGATAACACCGTTCGTGTGACACTCACCTGGTGTAGCTTCTGCCAAAATTCAGGTCTGTCCTCCATTTTTCTTAAGCTCGGTGGAATGTACCAAAAGCAAACATTTGCATACTCCGGCTGAACAAGAGAACAAGCGATTGCTTATGAAATATAACAAATGAGACAGGAATACATATTGCAGCTCATCAACAAGTTCTGCTTTATTTTGTGGGGGGTGGGAAGGGAGGAAGCCTTTGAGTTTACACCTTTACAATCAAGACTTCCTTCTCCAATGCACCATGTGTTTCCCTTTTCTGAAACAAGAAATAGCTTTAACATTGTCCACTTGCTCCCTGCTGCCAGGAAAAAGGAAGCCTGTTGGGGTTCCTTCTTTACTTCTTCTTAATAAATACCTATTTAATTTTGCCTTGCTCACTAAAAATTTTGGTTAGGAAAAAAAAGTGTAAGAGAGGCAAAGAGCTAACATGGATTTCAAAACTGAAGGACTTTAAAGAGAAAAATACATTTTCTTTTTAGTGTTCTTTTCAAAACGGAAATTTCCTCTGATGCATTTTACACAAAACACACAAACTCATTATTTTTGGCACTATTTAACATTTGCACACCTAGTCATTTTTCTACTGAATGTCTACTCTCCTTTTATATCATACAGCACACTATGTCGTTCTGGAGTTAGTGCTGGCCTTCTCAGATCTCATGTTTCATAAGAATCTCCGGATTCTTTGTATGATACATGTTATATCCTGAAAATATCTTGCCCAATATCTAAGCAGGCCTTTTGAGAAAAGACCCCACATCTCTGCTTCCCTCCTGAGCAATTTTGCCTTTAAACTCAGTGGAGAGTTAGCTGCAAGCCTCCTGACAAGAAGAATGGATGTTCATTATGCATTATAAAATAAAGCATTTTGTTTTATGAGGTTTCTATTTTATACGTGATTGAGAAAGTGTTCCAGCAGACCAGTCCAGGATCTGTCTACATTTCCTGCTAATTTGGAACAAATTTTATTTTACAGATAGCAATAGCATGAGAAATAGATGTGTTTTCCAGTCCCACCCAATATTACCCATAACAACACACTCAGTTATTCTTGACCTACATTGTTTGCAATGCAGTATTTAACTGGGGTCTAAATTACAACACGGATTATAAACTAACACACCCCTGCCCCTCCCACACACCATCCTCATTATATGGTTGAACGCAAAGAAAGAAGTTAAAAGAGAGCTTGATAGCTGGGTCACACCATCTCTTTGCCCCAGTGTGAGTGCGGCTGCTCTTACAATTGAGGCAGTTCCTGAATGAGGAGAGCCCACCAGCTGAGACGTGTTCTTTCATGAAAGGGCACTGAGAACTGCTCATATCATTTTCCGCCTCACTTCAAAGAATGCATTAAATACAATTTAATCATCAAGGAGAATATCGTTGTCAGCTGGAACAGAACTGCAAACCTGCCACCTGCTGTCATTGAATGAAATAAAGCTCAGCGCTTAACGTCCCATTTCTTTCCCCAAAGAGCATGCTTTGAGTACACACAAACACAGACCCTGAAAAGGCAGCGATTTCCTCATGAATGCAAGCACTAGTTGACTGTTGGAGGGTTTATTTTAAAGCTGTTTAAAATCAGATGGCAGGACTAAGCAGATGGTATATATTACCATACTGCCACTGCCTATATTGCCTCCTGGATTGTCTCAGTTTCCTTTCACACATCAGATACTTCATCCCCGTCTGAAAATACCATTCATCCTAGAAAAACATAACTACCCCCAGCCATGCTTCACTATTACTTGTCATCTTGTCACAGCTCTTATCCAAGCAGGTAAGCAATTATACCACAGAGGAGTTCAAGATGACACACGCACGAGTGGCATTTCCAGGCTGTAGAGCGGTTCCCGTAACAAGACTTTCACTGCATGTATTGGAGGATCATCTTCCCAAGCTTCTTGTCCGAAGTCCAACTTCCTTTCATAAAGGGCTCACTTAACTGGGCCTAGCTGCCTACCAGCAGTCTTTCTTTAAATTCTAGCTTGTCCTCCTGTAAACTTCTTTTTAACCCTTGCTCAACCTTTTTCTCATAGCCCGTCCTATAGCACTCCCTCCAATCCTACTCTCGGTCCAGGTGTCCTGTTCCTGCAGGAACTAAACAGCAGTCTCTGCTCTCCCCAACATCTTTCACATCTAAGGTAGATCCACCCTCTCTGCTAAGCTCTACAACGATAGAGAAGGGATAGCTTTTTAATGAACTTGCCACTTTAGCAAGCCCATCATGTGCTGCTGACCAGCATTCTTCTACGCACTTTCAAATTAGTAGTTAAAAAAGTTAAATGGAAAAGTTTAAGTTTTACTAGTCGCATAAAATATTTTTTACATTTCATATTAATTCCAGCCTAACCTGGAATGCTCATTGCACCAACAAATGTAAACCAAATATGCATCATTACATTTGTTGTTCTCCATGTGCTCTCTTCCTCCCCATGGTACCCACCCAGCTGTCTGGGTGAGCTGGGGTAAGGGGCAAAAATGGAGATCTTTAGCCCTGCTCACTGTCCCCTAAGCAAGACCATCATCAGGGAATAAGCTGACAGGTTTAGCAAAGATGGATGAAAAACACAGCTTTTTTGTAGTTTTTAGGAAGATGGATGTAGAAATAGAATTAAGGAAAAAACACGGACTTCAATGATGAAAAGTCCAATATTCTGATTATTCTTCCAGAACACAGTTTTATCTGTAAGTCTGGCAGGCACTGTCTTTTTTGCAACCAGACTCTTCAGTTTCACAGAAAAACATTCCATTTATATACCGTGAGGCAATACAGGCCCAGAAGCTATGAAAATAGGTAGACTGGTGGCAGGGAATACAGAACATATTACGTGTTCAAACACATCTGTGCATCACAGCTTATTAAATTATACACTTCAAATACAAAATGGCATTTGGATAAAAAGAACAAAGCCAAACAATAGTCAAAAAAAACCACAACAACAGTTCAGTTCCATTTTCACTTACCTCCAAAAGAAGCTGGAATCCCTCTCTTTTCTTAATTTCCTCCACTAGATATCTGTAATTAAAAACACAGGGTTTTATAACATTGAACAATACAATACATACAGACAACAACAACAAAAAAAAGGCCTTGAACATTTAAACATCTTTTTTGTATTATTATTTTCTTTTCCCACCCCCCGTGAAGAAACTGCAGAGATAAACCTCATTTCTACCTGCTGTGGAAATACAGTAGCTATCAGCTCCTGGAAAAAAATGAAGGCTACAGCCAGCCAAGGAGCACTGAGGAGAGGCCAAATTCTGTCCTCAGGCACAGATTTTCAGTGGAGACACATGGCACAAATTGATCTTATTTACATCAGGCTGTGATCTTGCCTGATGCAAATTTCTATTGATGTTGTTCTCCACAAATTAATTCCTCAATCTCTTTTCCTCAAGTGTTGATGCTGTGCTGCCATCTTATTTCATGGTCACCCTGACATCTCTTGCACTACTACTATTGTCACCAGGATCCCGCGGTTCGGCCCAGAACTTAAGTTTCCATGTACTTCAATAGACCATCAGTTTTCCTACTACTGTCCTTGTTCCATATTTTACACAACAGTACATGTTTCCTTTCAGTAAGCCACTGCGGATGCACAATAATCCTTGGGCATCCTATGCTAACAATGCCCTAAAATAAATATTTCTTTTCTCTTTCTCCTGTCAATATGAAAAAAAAAAAAGAATCCTTCAATGGAAAGACGGATTTGAATCCAAACTGTGGATCCAAACAGCATCAATTTACAGAATTTTTTTAAAACATGACCTCAACTTTGCCACTGGCAGATGTCATTCCAGAATTCTGAAGCAAAGAGGGCAGTTTGTCATAGCTAGGGCTCCTCTCATTACTCACCTTCCCAAGGAAAGCCTCAAAGCCTTCCCAAGGAACATTCCAAAGAAATTACCTCAAACCAATACAGTATTTCCATGTCAACAGAATTTTAGTCTTCTACACAAAGGTATTGCTGCCTAACAGTAATAAAACGGAGGCAGTTAAACTACAGATTTTGTATAAATCCGCTCTTTTGTTGCATTAATTTAGTATTTTCCTGCCTGCAGCTGCCTTACTGGTGATCACACAAATAATTCTTTTATTCACTACCAGAGGGAGAAAAATATTGTTAGAATAACCCCCCTTGGTCCTATTCACATGCCTGAAATCTGCCTTCACAGGGACACCACTTGCACAGCTGTATCCACAAAGCCTGAGATTCAGCAGACGTGCTGCAGAAACAGGTTGGCTAGGGAGACAGTAAACAATACCCAAGACAGTCTAATTTTTTCAAAACAGAGCATGGGGAGTTGCCACAGTGTTTATCATTAACAAGTACTGTGCATGTGACTCATTACCTCTTTGCACACATCCCTGTAAAATGCTTGCTGTGACAAAGTGCCAGGTCCCAACAGCACAGATCTACGAGTTGCACCAAACTGTGCACTGCCGAGTTGTTTCTCTTCACCGCAACTAGTCAAGGATCTGGGTCTTGTCTGCCATGACTATTTAGATCCTAATGTGTGCAGCTGTTTGTTACCCGGCTATTAATGCCCAGGCTACTGTTTAGGTTGAAAGCGAGGCATGCTGAAAGGCAAGCAGGAGGATAGATATCATGGGAGAGGAAACCTATTTCTATAGGTGAATTTAAGTAAAAACAAGTTCAGTGCTTCCATCCTGTTGATTAGGAGAAACTTGTCCGCATCATAAAACTAACATTCATTGTAATCAGCAGGCCATTCACAAAACAGTGGCCCTCAATCAATTTTTTTAATTAAATCATGAAAAAAATCTCTTTGAAGGGACTTAAGTATGATCACCTCTTTTTTTTGAGGTCTTAAATTGTGTTAGAGCTACTTTACATTGCTTAATACCCTGCCCTCTTACCACAAGCACCTTTTTTTCTTATACCACTGTCTGACAGGATATCTGATGCTGGTCAAGCTCACAACACTGTTAATCATGTTCCTAACTACACTGCCAATGGCCTAAGAAGGCAGCCATTAGAAAAATCCATCACCCATGATTTATCTTGCCAGGACCATTTGATGGCAGTGGAGCAATTTACTCTGTGCATCTTTCTACAGTTGACAGTGGAATTTTATTATCATGTCGCGTTTGCAGAATGTCAGAAGGGCTTGTGTCTCACTGAGGACTGGAGCGCACAGAGAAGTGCTATTTGCTATGATTAAGCCTTGCAGAAGTGAGGGGTGGGGAACTGAAGCAGAAGTAGACATATGTCTGTTAAAAGTAGGTGTCATCAACAGAGGAATCAGGCAGAAAAAACTGCAAAGATGCTGAAGCATAAAGTGCAGAGGTGGATAGTTATATCTAATATATGAAGGATAGGTAACATATTGAAAGCATGATTCACCTCTAAACCAAGAAGAAATTAATGGAATAGCCAATAAGCAAAGTTTGATGCAACCGAAATACATGACTGCAATTACCCTAAAACCTTGCAGCTCTGCCTATCCATAGAAAAAAAAAATCATGCTCTCAAGTTGTATAGCCAATGCACCAGTTCCAGAATTAATCCAGGTCTGTGTTCAGAACACTGAAATACTATCTTTGCAACATCAAAGTAAAACCCACTGTAACAAAACAGGAGAAAGACTGCACAGCTGTTGAGTAGTTAAGAGACCTGGCGTAGTGCCCGGTAAACCCGATGTCTCAGCTGCAAAGTGCCCATGTCCACACAAATTCAAGACAGCAATGCAGCAACTGTAAAGGATACTCTTCATCAGATAATGACTAAGAATTAATTTTCTTCTTCAAGCAAGCAAAAAAAAAAAAAGTCACTCTTTCGAAATGAATTCAGCTTAGAAGCTGAATCCTAACATTCAAAGAAAATATCGATCCTGGAAAGGTAAGGTCATTAATCACTATGCTCAGTCAGATGACCTTGGCCAGTGACCTTGATAAGGCTGAATTCTCCTACTGATAGTGGAATGAATTACATACCCTGTAAGGACACAGGCCAGTACAATGCTCCGGAACAAAAACAAGGTGCAATCTAACTAGAAGGTTTTAAGAACGCATAACCTGTCAAATAATGAGTGGCTTTGAAGAAATAGAAGAGAGAATAAGGCCAGAGCTCATTTGGGATTTTCTGGTTTTCCTTCTTTCCCTTTATTCCTTTCTAATCCACTCTGGGTTTAGGTCATGGTTGTTTCAACTTTTTCTTTAAGTGACTTTGTTAAAGTACGATTATTCCTTTAATTTTCAGTAAACATTCAGTTCTTTATAACTTGGTAGTTCATATCAAAAATATAATGGCAACATGATATGGGTGACTGTTTTTAAATATTAATGATTTGCGTTACAGAAGTGTGTAGCTAGCCCAGGACTGAGTGAACATTTCAAAATAGTTCATCTTGAAAAAATTCTGAACAATCACGATACTTCAAGTGAATTGTTTTTATTGGGCCATTATCTTATTGTAGTATCATCTTTTCTATTAGAAAACAAAACAACTTGTGTATGGAAGTTTATTCCCAGAAACTGAGACATTATCACCACTTTAGAAACACCTTCTAGCAAGAATTTTGTGGAATTCACTTGTGAAACCAAGTGCTGCAAGACCAAAAAATTAGTAAAAATTGAAAAAGGAGAAAAAAAAAACACACCACCAAAGAAAGACACACAAAAGAAAGCATTAAGAATTTCAGCAAACCTGTGAAGAAAAAATAAACGTACATTACCTCAGAGCAATCTGCCTATGTCTTCATATACCTCTACTACATCTTAACATTAACAGTGTCCTCATATGAATTTCCCCACAACAATGACTTTCTGTGTTTCCTCAGTCACGAGGAATGAAGTGGACCAAAGAATGGCAAATTCACTAATTGCAAGACACAACCAGAACCTGGCACATAGCGCTCATGTTACATTACTAGCAGAACATACAGTTAGGAGTTAGGAAAGGGAGGGGATGCTGTCCTACTTATGGTTCAGATAACATAAATGCTAAACAAAGTAGATTGATAGTCAAATTCAGACTTTTTTTCTACCAACATCTATGCTTTTTGCTACAAGTAATAATTACTATTAAATATTGTATCAACTCTAATCACACTAATTATTATTGCTATTTCTACTAGTTCCTTCTTGCATTATACAGAAAAAAAAGGGGAAAAAAAGTAACAGTTTGGCCTGTTCCAAGATAAGAAGTATGAGCACTGTCAACATTTCAACAGTCAATGAAACAGACTAGACATATTCACAATTGTGAGGAGGTACCTAGCCAAAGCCAGTGCCCTGTTCACTCTCTCCTCGAGGCCTGTGGTTCCCAGTGCCTTCCACATCAGCCAGAATTTGAATGCATCTGGACGCCTGCTGCACTGAATGGACTTGTCACCAGTGTCATAGCTGACATCGTAGAACTTGTCCTGCTGGAACAGGTATGCAGCCTTGGCAGAGTAACACTTCTTCAGGAGGCCCTATCAGAAACACAACAGAGGCTTAGATTGCTAATAAGCAAGTTTTTTAAACCTTTTTATCTTCACAAGCCAAAGCCTTTTTTCCTCTCTGTACCAACCATTTAGTAAAAGACAACTGGATGTGCAGGACACCGTTCACAGTTTACAGTGTTGTTTAAGAACCCTGGATGAACCTGAACCCAGTAAAGTCAGCACTGACCACAAGGAAACTTTTTTCTTCTTTTTTTTTTTTTCTGATGATTTGCTTCATGGTGTCACTGAAGAGCTGCAGGTTGAAGAGCAATTCAGCCTCAAATCTCAAGAAACCACAGGAGTAGGTACCACAGAAATAACTGCCCAAAGACATGAAAATGTGTGGAAGTAGGAGGAGAAGGGGAAGCCTGTGTCCACTGCTACAGTCTGTAGGCTGGAAGAACAGCCCGAGATGTTTCCAAGAAGTTCACAAATGGCTCAATCTATTTCTTCTTTCCTCTGGCAAAAGACTTCACATATGGCACAGTTAGCTGTGGGTAAGAAATATTTTAGCCCAAAACCCAAATGTTTAGCTTTTACCAGTAGACAGCTTCTGAAGATTTAGCATATGTTATCTGACTGTTTTAGTAGAAACACCACTGAGAGATTAGCATAACCCCAATTTTTGTCTCCATTCACAGTTCCGACAATTTTAACATTTGAAAATAAGCCTCAGAAAAGTACTTTACTGAACCCTAATTATGGTTTGTTAATGAAATTATTTTTATTCAGCAATCTTCTGCCTCAACTTCTAAGAGACTGTCTGGGCAGAAACGACCAGCAGAAAACGGACAAAAATAAATGAGTACAGCAGCAGGTTCCAGCAAAGAACAAAGCTAGGAAATAGAAAGCAGAGAGGCTGTTAAAGGTTTAAAGGTGCAGGGGAGTAAAAGAGGACTGTTCATTGGCTGAAGAATGAAATGTAGAGACAAGGGCTAGCAGAAAGGAAGTTACAAGATCAGAGATGAGGAAGGCTCTGCAAGGAGCCAGGACAGGTTGTAGATTTGTCAAGGATATTAAAAGAGGGTGAGAAAAAAAAATCTGTAAGATAATACTAGAATAGAAATTCAGATGAGGTTAAAAACATGGCTACAGCATCTGATTCACATCTGCAAATGTATATTTAAGTGACAGTTGAACCAGAAGTCTACCATACAGCAGAGACCAAGGAACACAAGAGCACAACATGGCAAAAGATGCTAAACTACTGTTTAGCAAAGAACACAATTAATTTTTCAATTGAACATCACTCTTCAGTTTTGAACCAACTGAACGTGCATTTCACATTGCAGCCATCTCTCTGCATCTCCTGCAAGTTTGACTTTGAAATGGCAGACAGTGTCTGACATCACTCTTAATGAAAGTATGATATTCCTGTAACAGAGGTACAGTTTTTAATCTACATTACAATACACTACTGGTAACTTTAGAACTGGTAGTAAAATAGAGAAAAAAAACTTTAAGACAAAGAATCCAAAGAATAAATGAAAATGAGAAATAGTCCACTGGCATACACAGAATAAAGTCTCCCTCTCTCCTAGCCTTTTCAATTCCCTCTGTCAATATTTAAAAGAAAGAAAGAAAGAAAGAAGCCCTGAACACCTATTTGTAAAGCACAAAAGGAGAAAAACAACGCAAGAAAACTCCATTACTTCTGCAGGGATTTGACAACCCTATTGTAATACCTGGTTTGCAAAAAGGACAGCAAATTCAGTATGAACTCTCTAGCCACAGGACCAGCACATTCAGCCTTGTGAAAGGATGGTTTGTGTGACAGCTTGGGAAAAAAGAGGCAGTGGCTGCTCAGAATGATAATGTGCTGCTGCAGCTCACTGTAGCATTAGCTGGAAAGCCAGTGCTGGGCCCAGTTTTTTTCATAGAATCATTTAGGTTGGAAACGACCTCTAAGACCATCCAGTCCAACCTATAATCTAACACTACCAAGTCCACCATTAAAGCCTATCACTAAGTTCTACATCTACATGTTTTCTGAAGACCTCCAGTGATGGTGACTCAACCACTTCCCTGGGCAGCCTGTTCCAATGCCTCACAACCCTTTCAATTTCTTCACTGAAAGGGTTGCGAGGCATTGCAGCAGGTTGCCCAGGGAAGTGGTTGAGTTTGCAGCATCTCAGATTCTCACAACACTTTCCAGCTTTTTCAGAAAAAAAAGAAAGGCAAAAAGATGACACTAGAAACTGAAGAAAAGTCAAACACTGAAGCATCCATCCTTCACAGCTTTTCTACAGCTTTGTGTTCTCTGGCTGACAGCTACCCAACAAGAAAGGGAATCTCTTTGTGAAGCCATTGTGCCATATTCATTTAGAACTCTGTACCTCAATCTTTAAGGGGAAAAGGGGGAAAAGGGGGAAAACGGGGAAAAGGGGGAAAAGGCAAAAAAAAGGCAAAAAAAAGGCAAAAAAAAAAGGCAAAAAAAAAAGGCAAAAAAAAGGCAAAAAAAAGGCAAAAAAAAGGCAAAAAAAAGGCAAAAAAAAGGCAAAAAAAAGGCAGCAATACCCACAAATTGAACTTAATTGCTTTGTCTAACACTGACTTTAAAGTTTTGCATCATGTTTCTGCAGTGAGTGTATAGCAGGGCCGATCAATGTGGGATTATCTTCTGCATTATCAGAATGTAATACAGCTGCACACCACAGGATATTAGCTCCCCTCATGTCTGTCATCTGAGAAATAATAACTTTTGTTTGTCACAAGAAACCTTAACTCAGTTGCTATTATTACAGAAAGACTCAGAAGTTCACTTAAGATCACAGTACAACTGCAGAGTTTCATAGTTTAAAAATAAATGTTCTAGAGTGAAAAGCCAGCAAGAGCAAATAGTTCAATATCTGAGTGAATTCAAATTCCTGGGAAGATCTTTCATTAAAAAAAAAAAAAAAAAAGTGGGCACTGTCCTACTCTCCTGGTGCATCCGAAGCTGACAAGACATGCTGGCTTTATGATCCTTTTCCATCTGTTTATCTTACTAATAATGCAACATGCTCAAGAAATCCTGCTGAAGATGTTGCCTACTGTCAATCTCCAGAGGCAAGTACAGTAACATCCCCCAGCACATCACTAGAGCAGACAGGAGAAGAAACAAGAATCGTGTTATGCAAGGGAAAGGGAATACACCAGACCAATGCAGGAAGCAAAGTGGAGGACCAAGGGAAGGAAAGAGAAGGGAAAAGTTGCGGGCTGAGGAAAACAAAAAGAAAAAATCCAAGATAAATTTTCTGCTCAAGAAAGCAGTTACTCCTTGATCACTGCTGTCTCAAATGTAATAGACTCAAACATGCCGAGGACATAAAATGTCATCTCAGTTTTCCTAGTCAAATGAAGGAAAAGTAGAAAAAACAGGAAGAAAAAGTATGCTTTCTAACTCAACATTATCAGTCCCAAGACAACCCTGATGACTGTCCACACAGTAAGTGAGCTGCTCCATCAGCTCAGAAGAGTCACAAACATTTCATTAGAACTGTCCCATTTGCAAATTTGTGATTCTTCCTTCAGTATCTTTTATCTGTTTCTGCCCTTTGATCAGAAGCTCTGCCTTATACTGAGGCTGTTACGTTTCAGAAAATGGAAATACTATTTTCATAAAGGCCTTGGTCCTCTATGAAGTTTCAAACAACCTTTTGTTTTGATTGTCTAGAGATAGTTGTTGTGTGTTATAATTAATGTCAAATAAATGAATAATTATTGATACTAAAAACAATATATCAAATCTCCAGTTTCCTACAGTACATAATTCAAAACACCTTTTTCTCACTGAACACACTTATCTACAGCAAGTCTTCTGATCTCTTTCCATTTCCATTACTAGTTAAAAGTGAATTTGAATTTTGTTAACAAAACTTGAACAGCTTTTTCCCCCTAGACAAATGTCTTCCTGATTTGCTTCATCTGAAGCAATGAGGACAATCTTTTGAATGGCATACTTGAAAATTCTCAAAAGCAGTGTACTACAAAAGGCCATCCCTGTACTTCTTTTCAAGAGGTGAGAAGGAGCTCTCAGTAGTACTAACCCCAGACAGAAAGCAAGGGAAATAGACTGTTTCCTGCATCTGCTCTGGAAAGAAATCACTGAAGTAGATATCTTTGTTACACTGCTAATGATGAGGAAGAGATTACACCATAGTTATGTCTACCATGATCAATCAGTAATGCTCTGTGCTAAACTGGGACTTCATTAGCTACATTCTTTTAGATTTTATTTTTAACTTTATTAGTTACATTTCTGTTGGTTACCTAGAACTGATTACTAATTACCTAACCTAGTGCTGAACTTAAAGATCTGAAGAATCACAGCAATTCGGCATTTGTGATAAATATTAGTTCTCTATATGGTGACCGTAATCATGTTTATATGGATTATAGCAGGGACAAACTGGAGTAGCTTTGAGGTCTTAAGGGAATATGCACAACCTAAGACTTATTCATAGCATTTTAAGGACATACAAGAATAAAGTTCACTCACTAAAGTTTTGAGAATATCAGTCCCTCTAGCTGTGTGTTTAAACAGTCATTGCAATTCACGTCAGAGCAATACAGGTGTGTTCTGAGTAAGTCTCCCATCACAAAAGTGATGGAAGTTACTCAGTGCATGGCAGTGAAGAAGGGATAGCTGTGCATTTCTTGAGTGATTTAAGCACTGAAAAACTATTGTCATTGATCTGAGCTTTTTCAGAGGATTAACCAATCTCTCTTTCCCTTTGGTAAAAACACTTCTCCCTTCTAATCAAGTCAAACACATATTTCTCTTTTCTATCTCTACCTTCTTTGAAAACCATTCCAATTTTGTTTCATCAAGGCTGGAAGATTGCCTTTTATCAGCATTTCACTGCAGTTTATCTATTATTTTTTACTGCATAGGAAAATACTTAAATATAGCATTTCATTCTGATAATCTAGCTGCAATGTCTTAAGACTATTGGCATTCTTAAAAGAAATAGCTTCACTGATGTTATGTGGCAACTAAATAAATAAATACATTTTAAAAATAATTAAAAAAATAGTCACTATTACTGTTGTTAGTGAGAAATCAGGATGTTAACATTTGATCAGATACATGATGATTCCTTCTCAAAATCATCTGTTGATAAGTAAAGTAAAATACAAAGCTTGGGCTTATTAAGCCATCTATACCTTAAAAAAAAAATGAACGGGTTTATTTATCCACTTAAAATCACCTAACCCAAATACTAACGTTGTCCACAGTTTCCAAATAGACCTCAGAGTAAACGGGCAGACAAGCTAAGAAAACTTCCTTAATCAGACCTCCAAAGGGAGCTAAGGCTTGAATCAGAAGTGGGACTTAACACCAATGCTTAACATTTTGCTGTTCTGATTTCTTGCAGGATTAACCATTTCAGAAACTACCACTAAGGTTCCTTGAACATTCACTCGTAGAGCAATTTGTGCCAAACTCTTCCAGCTTCCACCTAAGCATACAGCTCCCACTGCAGCATCCTACCCACAGTATGAAGGGATTCTGTTCACATTTATATGTGTGCTTCATCTGTGACCATAGGTATTTATGTAATTTAGGAGCAGTAGAAAAAGTTTCAAAACAAGAAGCTAAGATGCATACTTCTCCCTACTCTTACTGGTGTGCAAATAGCATTTTTAATGGGAAATGGGAGACTGAGTCCAGCTCCCTGCTCTGGATCTGGAGAGGGATCAAAGTAAGCAAGGCCCTTCTGGTACAGTGTCATAAATATGCATTTGATTTTTTTTTCCTTAAAAATTTATATTTTACCTTTTTCAAAAAGCTGAAGAAAGTACCCAAATTTGCACGTGTTTCTGTTTGCATATAAGGTCTGCACTGGCACATACACAAAATGCATAAGTGCCAGTTTTCTAGGAATTAAACAGAGTAAAACATCCTCTCCTCCCCATGCAGAGAAGCCTTCTACTTTCCAGAATGTCTCACTGTACAACTGGATCTGATTGTATGATCAGTAATACTTTTGTGTTTTCACCTCTCAACTACCTAGGATTGATCTCTACAAGTATGTCTGGCACAATATTGCATAGCTGTGATTTGGAAGTGGAATAGGATTGCTCTACCAGACATTACTCTCCATGGAATGAGCCAGAGCCCTCCCTGAAGCTGGAACAGTGTTTGTAAAGTGACTCTAAATGCCAAGGCAGCCAGAATATTTCATTCCTCTCCATTTCTTTCCTCTCTCTTCTGGAGAAGTTTCCAGTATGCAGCAAAAGTAGTCTAATTGTTACCTCGGGCTAAATCTATGTACTGGGCCTAATTAGTTAAAACTACAGCACTGAATTCTTCCCAAGCCTGCAACTTAGAGAATACATTAACCTTAGTCAATAACTTCATTCTGCTTGTTTTTCATCCTGGAATAAAGTTAAAATGATGGACAGGTAGTCCTGGAATCTGTAATACTCTCTAATCCCACAGACTCCATTCTAAGGAAATGTGGAGGCTCACTTCTCCTTGCTGTCCTGCCATGTCTCACCCACTACTTGGAGTGATCTGCTCCAAGAGAGCACTGATTAGCATCTATACTCTTCAGTCCTCATTAGTTCTCACTACCTAGAA
Organism: Anseranas semipalmata; assembly: GCA_013399115.1. Lineage (NCBI taxonomy): Eukaryota > Metazoa > Chordata > Aves > Anseriformes > Anseranatidae > Anseranas > Anseranas semipalmata. Next base: position 718,253 of record VXAA01002805.1, on the reverse strand, counting down.
CTAGAACTACTAGTTCTACTATTATTAGTTCTTACTTAGAGCTGGTAACCAGCTACATGGACAGCTAACCACTAGCACCTGAATAGAACCATCAGCTGTTTTGACAGAGACTTATAAAAGCGATTTACAAACCATGGCCACAAAACAGTGATGCAAACCTCAGGGACTCCATATCCTCATGATGTTCAGTCACTGACGAACTAAGAAGCACAAGCTAAAACTCACCCCGATGCTAGACAATGGACATAAGCTTTTGCTAGACAATGGACGTAAGTTCATAATGGCTGAGTCTGCAATAGTGCTTTAATAATTAACCTCTTACTGGTTTCTTCATTAAGATAGGAGAATTCTGTAAAGATATAAGCAGGGACTTTTATCACATTGCAGACTCAAGTCATTTTTGTGCCACTTGACATCAGAGCTTTATTGTTTGCTTCCAAGATCTTTTAACTACCAGCATTTTTTGGAAAGCCTCATCAGAGCTTTATTGTTTGCTTGCTAGATCTTTTAACTACCCATGGTTTTTGGAAAGCCTAGATCACCCTAGTGATGAAGAAAAAATGAGTAGAGTGAGGAAAGAAGGCTCAGCATCTTTAGCCACGTGCGCTCCAACTCCTTTCTCACTCTGGTGCACCCATGCAAGGAGATACAACAAGTAGCTCTGCCTAGATGGCATTCTTTAAAGAGAGATGCAGTACTGTTGCAGTCCCAATGGATAGCAGCTATTTTGAGGACTTTGACGAGCTTGGTGTTTAAAGTGCTGCAGACCCAGGTGACAAAATACTCGATTCTGAACATAAACCACGTACAGAAGTTAACTAGGAAGGGCACCAGCTGCAAACTTTGACCACTGATGAATATACTGACTTGGATCAGTTTGGCCCTGCTCTTAGTCTCCCTTTATTAATTTCTTGGTGAAATTCAAAATAGTGTGATTTAATATCATTCAGCTTTTGCACCGCAGTGTATTAAAACTGACTTACAGTTGTTTTCTTCTTATCTCCACTTCCCCATTACAGCAATGACTGCCTACCACGTTAAAAAAGGAGAAAAAAATAAAAAGACAGAAGGACTTACAGAGCTGTCTTTCACCAGCAGAGCACAGCACTGGATTCCTGCTAACAGCATCTTATGGGGATTCCAAGCAACAGAATCAGCCCTGCAAAATTCATAAAAGGAGAAAGTGGAGAGGGAATAGAAATTGCGCCTATAATCATTGATACTAGAGAGTCAAAACCACCCAAATGCAATCCAAGCAGACAAATCAGATTTTCCAAATTTTCCACACAGCCATAGGTTCAGCAATCTCTCCGATTAATGACAATATGTATTCTAGAAAATGCCACTCTCATGGAGGCCATTAGGCCACACTTGTCCATCTCAGTCTTTAGTAAGCGTGCCCATGAACTAAAACTGACTTACCTGTGGATGCCATGAAGAAGTCTGCAATGTTTCCTCGATATCAAAGCTGAGCCACCCCAAGAAGCCTGTTGGAAAATTTACAAAGCCAAGACAATGTTATTTGTATAAAGTTATTTGTGCTCTCTGATAATGCTTCAATCAAGGATTACTGACGATGTTTTATCTCATTTAAAATTTAGTTTACTACATGGTCAGTGGGCTAAATTTTGCCTTTAGCATCATCTACTGAAACAAAGGTGGCTGCCTGAGGCTATGCCTAAAATAGAGGAGCCAATGGTTTGTGCCAATACATGAACCACAAGCTACATTTTCCCTTCTGTGTAAGCAAGGGCATGCATTGAAGGGCTTCTGCATAACCAGGCCAGTTCCTGAATCAGAGGGGGTTCCATTCCTCCAGTCTAAACCCAAGCAATGAGAGCAGAAAGCCCCATTTTGTACTTCTTCCTCCTCCTAGCTGTTTCCTTTGTGTGAAATTCTCACAAAGGAGGAGAGAATGATAATCTCTGCCAATTGCAAAGCCCAGACTCAGATACTCCGTGGAGTTTTGATATCAAAAGTGAAGTCAGTGAGTAGGTAATAGCAGCATTTCTGTGACCAGCAATCCAACTGATGTTAAAATTGTGTAGCACTCACCACATCGATCTCAGGTCATCTAAGAACTAGGTGTGTGGTCTAAGCATCAGTGAGGCATTCTCTGTAGTGAGTAGCTCTCCACTGAAATTCTTTATCAAGTGTCCTTTTATCTATTCTAGATACCTGTGTTTGAGTGACACCTTCTGCAGATGTTTCTCTCCATGCTCTACAGAAGGAGCCCAGTCAATAAGTATATATTACACAAGTTTAATTTCTGGACACCACAAGTTAGGGAAGGTGACTCTCTTCTATGGATTCAGCAAGGACAAGACATCACCCACCAGTTGCAGTAAATCTTCAGTTCTCAAGCAACATTTATCCATGGGGTCAGGGTGGTATAGTGAGAGCACACAACAAAACAGAATACATGTCATATACTGCATTTGAGAAATTATTATTAAATATAAAAAAAGGGGTTTCAGCATTCATGCAGACAGAATCCACATAAGAAGTGAGCTGTGAAGCAAGCATGGCTCCTCACAGACACAGAGAAGTCATTAGTCCAAAAAACACCCAGACTCAGCTTACCATAAAAAAGGTTCATATATTTTGGGTTACTGAAGAAGAAATCACTGCTGTGAAGATTCCTGATCTAAATATGGTGAACACATGCTTGCTTGCCTTTGGGGTTTAGTTGTTTTTTGTTTGTTTGTTTGTTTTTCTTGAAAACAAACAAAACAGCTGTGAAAGCTGATCTATGAATTTAGCATCAGGGTTTGCTTCATAGGCCATATATTAGAAGTAAGATCTGCTGTCTCTGCGAGACAGGAATAGTAAAGGCTCACAAACGAAATTAATGGTTAATAACTTGTCCTAACACATATAGTTCTCATTAATGCAGTACATAAACACCACATCATATTTTATGTTGTCATGCTCACAACGTTCATGCTGAGAAAAAGGCTGCTGCTCAATCTACATTTGGAACCTAAGAGAGGAAATTATTTGCCCCAAACTTCACAGTAAACCTGTGGCAGAACCATGACTTGAAACTGGGTTTCCCCAGCTAGCCATGTTACTGGAGGACAATCAAATTGGTCTTCATCTTTATAGCCAGATTTTGCTCTTCATATTCTATAATACAGTCAAAACAGTCATTAAATTACTCCCCGATTTTCACAATTCACAAGCAACCCACTGGCAGACAATAAATCTTTAACAAATTTGCATCCAAAGCTGTCAGTATTTGAACTAATTGACATTTTCACACTGTCCTGAAAAAACAGGATTAGAAAGGCCCTCAACTGTTCATCTCACCTGTGTGCCACCCCCAAAGCAGGATCAGCCATACCCATGTCATTTCTGTCAAACATTTGTCTTTTGTAGAGATTATTAAGCAAAGAACACATCTATTTTGGGATTAGCATCAAAGTGAAAGAAAAAGTGCAGAGAGACATTTGCAATCACTGCCTTGACAGCACTATTGGCACTTCTGTCTACCTTCATTTTAAAAACTACTGCTAGATATCTGGAAGAGAGGTATGACAGTACTGGAGGTCCAGGCATCTCCACCACCTTCCAGTCTCTCCTGGAGCCACAGTACGACAAGATAAATTTCTGCACCATGCTTTTTTACCCAGTTCACAGGCCAAGTGCTTAGGGATCCAGAGCTGCCAAAAATGAAACGTGAATAAGAAGGCACCTAAGAAGACTGAGAATCACTGTCTTTGTGTGTTTTTAAAGAGCTCTAATGATGGAGGCTGCAAAACTTAGCCACCTAATCTGCGTTTAGCAATAACAACCCTACAGATTGAAATGTCAGTTTTAAAGTGTTACCCCTTGCCATATCTGCAGTTGTCATAGGAAAAACATTATTTCTTTTCTCTTTGTAGTAGCTTTTAAAGTATCTGTAGACTATTACATATAGTCTCTTTATCTTTTCTAGTTTAAGTAAAATCACTGCTTTCAATCCTTCCTCATTGGTCATAATTTCTAGATATGGTTCCATTTATCTTCACTGCTCTACTCTTTTCTAATCTTTACCATGTAGGTCCTTAACCTCCTTGAAATGCAGCTTTTTATTTGGACACAGTCTGGATAAGGCTGAGCAGAAAGAATTATTTTATGTATCTTTAATCAAAGAAACTGTCAAGATGTTTATCCCAACTGCAGAGGCTTAAGACCGATGACCTGTGATGCACTGCAAACCCCGTATCTTTTTCTGGAGATCTGCTATCTAGCTAACATTCCCCAGCTGTTTGTGCAGCTGATTATTAAAGCTTAAACCTAGAGCACTATCTTTATTGAACCACAGCCTAATTTTTCCACTTTTTTCTTTAAATTATCAAGATCTCCAATTTCTAATCCTGTCCTCCCATTAACTCTTGCAGTTTTGTGTCATCTTCACATCATCTTCAAATTTAGTCAGTGGATTCCTTTTCATCCAAGTTATTAATGAAAATACTGGATAACTTCTAACCTAGGATAGACTTTTCCTGATTTCTACTCAAAATATTCTTCCCTTTCAGCAGTGAACCACTGATAACTGCTCTCCGAGTATGATTTTCCAGACAGGTTTTCACTCACTACCACAGTTGCAGCTTGGCAGGCTTTCTGATGAGAATTTCCCATGAGTTATTGGCAAGACACAGTAAAGTTAACTGCTTCTTCTTCTTGCATGAGACTAGAGAAGGAAGGTTTGATTGCCATATCCAATGTATGAATACTGTAATGTGCGCAAAATATAGTTGCTGCACAGGCTGTTGAATGGCTTGACTGCTGAGATAGTTTGGACTTATTCGTATTATCTTAAAACAACTTTTTCCTCAACTCCCTTTTCCTCTTCAGCTTTGTCTCCATGTGAGAACTTATCTACAATTTGTCTTCACTGAAATTTAACTTCCTGAAGTCCACTGATTTTATGTTGATGCTCTCCCTTTCACCCTTCCTAAGAATCATGAGCTTTATCATTTCACATTTAATGAAAAGCCTCCCTAAGGCAACCATATCAATTTTTGGTATCAGAAAATGTTCTGAAATGAGATACATCAGTGTAAAACTGGAAGTAACACCACTGAGTTTCATGTAATACCTGTATAAACAGTTCTCGAGACCATTTGCAGTAGATAATGCTGATTCCCACCAATGATATAAGTCCTAAATTAGAGCTTTCCCTGGCTTTAAATGATTGTTTTAATGGCACTGTATATTTTTTCCTCCAAAGTTACAGCAGGCCCAAAAAGTAGTACTCACTTGCTGTAAGAATCAGGCTGTACAACACGTAAATCATTCAACTGGAAGCCAGACCTTTCAGAGGAATGCAGATCCTCAAAGCTTTCAAATATTATGGTCTTGCCTATAAGGCTAGAAGGAGGTAGGCTTGCTTAAAAGCAAAGAAAATCTGCTGGGTCATTCTCACCAGCATACAACCATGAGGAAGCTCTGCAGGCGCTTTAAATACTAGGACTAAATTCTGCATCTTTGCCTCCAAGTCAGTAAGAAAATTCTTTTGAGTCACACATACAGCAACTTTATTTATTAACATCTGAGCCATTTTTATTTGAAACACACATCCTTGTCTACATCATTTTTCTTTAAGCACTCAATATTAAACAAACACTTTAAAAATTTAAAGCAGATCTAAAAATCTCTATTAATGTTGCTCCAGATTCTCTCATTGTTCCATGGATTTTAGTATAGCCATTCTGAGTTTGTGGCATTGTCACTATAAAGAGAATCCAGTTTTACAAAATACAAAGAGACCTAGTTTTAGAAAAACACATTTGCAGCTAACTCCTTCGGGTAATAAAAAGGCTCCATGATCATTCCAAAAGGATTCATGAATGGATTTCAAAAGCCAAAACTAAAATTATAAAGAAATGAGACAAGAAAAAATTTTGAACCACTTAGGAAAATTAAAGGGGATCTACAGGAAACTCAAACCTGTAAATATGAAACAGAATAGTTTATTTTTGGTTGAGCCAGAAATATACCTTTATTTTAACCTGTATGAACCGTACACAGTTCTAACATGTCCATTCTCCAATAGACTGTGGAAATAATCTGAAGTTCTATTTGTATATAATCATCCTTGAAGCATTTTTGGGAGGTAGCAAGAAGGAACAGGAAATTGATTTTAAAATCATTTTGAAATATAACCTGACAATGATAAGAAAGCTTTGACTGCTTGTCACAACCAAATTATTTGCTGGTTTTTAGTCCATGGAACAGAGACAATCAGGATGTATCTCTGTTCTCTATGCAAAAAAAAAAAAAAAAAAATTACTAAAGCCCAACTTACTACTACACAGAAACATTAACAGTCAAAGAAAAACAGCAATTATTAAAAAAAAAAAAAAAGCAATGCTAAAGAAAACTACACAGTATACAAACTCACATCAACATGAAGCCAGAGGCCATGCTTTTCACAGATATCGGCGATTTCATCCAGAGGATCAAATGCTCCCAGCACTGTTGTGCCTGCAGTAGCACAGACAAGAAATGGTGCTGACCCCTGCAATAGGATTCAAAACAAAAAATTGTCATTCGTACTGCTCATTTCCTCTAGTATATTTGGAGAGCTGAAGTATAACAAGGTCTCGGAAAGTAGGACAGAAATGTGACAGTCTACATTTTAGTTTCCCAGCACTGAGAGCCTCATGTAGAAGTTACTGCATTTAAAAGTGCTGACTATTACAAAAAAAAAAAAAAAAAGAAAAGGCATTTCCAGCTAACACCATCACAGGGCAGACTTCACCAGCTTCAGACTGTTTTGACAGATGCTAGTTTTGTCAAGATGAAAGCATTCTGGATATTTGACATCTCTCTTTATACACTGATTTTCATTTCTCAGTCTTCCACATTTTACTACCATATTTGCTGCCATTCCGCCAAACACAAATCAAGCTATTAGTTCAGCCAGCAGGCTACCCGTGCAGGGAAATGACTCACCTCTCTAGGGACTCCACCTCCATTCCCTCTACAATGCCTATGTTCTTTGCTGAGGGAACAGGAACCTTTAGTTAGGGAACATGATTTGCCTTAGGCAGCACTGGCATACACGGCAACTGGGACAGTCATCGCTCTCTAACCCAAATGCCTGGTCTACAGCCAAGTGCTGTTCTGACTCGTCAGGTTGCTGCCTCAGACAACCATCACAAGACATCCATTTTAGTTTCAGTAGCTTTGCTCACTGCCTTCCCATTCAACTAATGCCAGGGGTGCAATTACAATAGCAAACTAGGTCAAATATACCAGCTTGCACCTACCCTTGCAAATGTATGTGCCTGAGCCTACACAGGAGCAGAAACTGAAGCAATGAAAAGAGTTGGTGGGGTTTGTAGCAACTTTATGAAATTTAGAGTATGAGCCCTAGCAATGACTGTCCAATCCCATGTGCTGGTAAACACATGCTGAAGTAACTCCTCTGCTCATTTCAGCATCTGGCCTGCAGCATGACAACACAGCTACTGAAGAGGCGCTGAAGTTGTTACTAAATTGTACAATCTGGGGTCCCTGGAGTTCATTTGCAGTGAATTAAATCTCTCAAATGATATGTCTCTATGCTGATGTAACATAGTATAGCTTCACTGAAATCAGACATCAGCTGAAAACCACACTCTACATGCAAGTCTTTTACGTAGCTTCACTTCAGCTGAAATCTGATCTTTGTTTTCCTCTTTTTTAAGTGTTGCTACTTTTAAAAATCTACTACAGAGACAGGCAGGTTTGATTTGCTTTTACATTCTGACAGTTTTATACTTCTTTAACAGTGTAAAGGACTGTTAAAATGGTGGATAATTATGATTTGTTTTTTAAAATTTCCTTACAAATTGCTAAAGCAGTGAAAAGTAGCCTTGGAATAAATTTAAATTCATCCCATACATTCACTAAGAATTACCAGCCTGTAATTCACTTCTTGGTCATTTGTTCTTACTACAACCTACAACAAAAGTCGATCAAACTTACAGAACAGCCTGAAGCTCAAGTACAAAACACTTTTGAGTGAGTCAAAGACTTATCTGCTGCACTTAACAGTGTCTTGTTAGTGCTCTCACCATTTTTCTCCCACAGCTACATCACAATGACAAAGCTTCCCCAGCTGCCAGGAGGTAACATGCCTGATTATGGGAACAAGTCTAGGATCTCTACCAATGCAAAAGATTATTGTTACCATTACACCTTTCTGCAAAGAAGGGAATCACATTTTTATTCTTCTTGCCAATAAAGTTAAATAGATCTTCTTGACTAAATCTTCAAAAAACTGACTCTTGCTATATATAATCAGTGAACATTTTGTGCTCCTATCACTAGTGAATACTACCTTTCTATGGTTCCATGATTCTATGAATACATTCTCTGTTGTTAGAGTCATTAGAATATTCACTGTAATTCACTGAAGTGTTCTTCTGTAAAAAGTTATAAAATAGCATTTTATCGAGGACAGACACAGTTACTGAAGCTCAGGTGAAATGGAAAACTTCCAATATGCCTGTAACTTCCATTAAAAGGCAAGTGAAATAACAAGTGTTTCTCAAAGGTAACACTCCTGTTAGTGGAGCATTTTAATACAGAACATTGTTTTTCAATTGCAGAGCACTGTGCTGAGGCTGACTTTTCTTATTAACATAAATGCCAGCTAATCTATTTTTAAATAACCACCAAATTTATTAAATTTATTGCACCAACAAACAAAAATTCTGTTTTTGCAGAGCACAGATCTCATTCTCCTGTCTGGCTGCTTTCTCTTGCTCCCTATTTCAGCTCTTTTTTTCCCCCAGATCACTCAAATAAGTAAAGTACAGATTGTCTTTCATGGATAATGCAAAGTACAAAGAGAGGCAAGCAAGAGAGTTTGCTAGGTAACTAGGGACACCATGTATCACTAGTTATTCTACCTAGCATGAAACTCCAAGGGGAGATGGTTGTTTGGCAGATGTACCTAAGGAAGGTTTTAGTGAAAGCTATTGTGGCCATGCCAGTGCATGACAGGACAGCACTGCTATGCCTTTTCTGTCAGACACAATAGTTCCCAAGGTAGGATCTCATGGTAGGCAATGTACACACCATGGACACTGCACTAGCTGCTTAGTATTCTCAGATCACAGACCAACGGCTGAGCTCATTAGGATGACCTAATCAAGCCAAAAGAAGATGTTCTGTGCCTTAGAAGCCACATTTGGTCCCCCAAGCTCTCTAAAATAAACTATGTTGACTACAGTAAGTCCTGTCTTACAGAATGTGGGAATGTATGTTAATGTTGTCCAAAAACACACATCAGTACATTTCTAAATGCTGCCATTTCACTTTCTGCTTGGCAAAATCCCTGTGGGAGAAGAGGCACAATGGAATCTCTGCACTCTTCCCACAGGACTAGAAAGGACGAAATTTAGCATTTGCTGCATGTGTGATAGTTTCAGAGACTAAGCCTTATCTTATAGCCCTTGCTCACTGCAGAGGCTAGAACAATAGCTGCTGTAATAACAGAAAAACCTACAGTTTTCATTTAGCTTTTAAGGAAAGCAGATACTGCATTCATTTCATTTGAAAAAAAAGGATTAAGGGCAAAAGAAATCCTAGATATAGAAGAAATGTGCTAAATACTTTGAGCAGCGTTGTACTTAGGGTTTTCATTAGTAGTAAGCACCCTGTGGAATTTTACTCCCCAGAACAGTGTAACAGCTAAGAGCCTTGGCTTCTCTACTCCACAAGTTTGAGGCAGATGGATTGCACCTGTAAGAAAAACACTGGCACATTAACTGCCCTATTTTTAAGATTTCACTCACTCTTAGTTTTCCTTCCTTTCACTCAGACACAAGCACACAGTCTTCATGCACTCGTCCTCTCTCCTTCATGCTTTCTCGCCCCCTCTCACCTCTTTCCTGGCCCGTTGGACTTGTTTCTCCAGTTCCTCAGGTATCATCTTACCTCTAAGGGACACAGATTTAAAACTTTTTCAGTTACATTCAAATAGGTTGGTTAGTACAGCACTACTGCATTTTAAAAGGCTCAGAGATAACAGCCATGGCTTTTGCTTGCTTACCTTTCGTCTGTTCTGATGAAGTAAACATTCTCTGTACCAATACCCAGGAAAGAGGCTGCCTTCTTCATGGAGTAATGACACTGTAAATGAAAGAGAGTGAAAAAGAGAGTGAGTATACCAGTAAAAAGACAAAAAAAATCCTTGGTATAGGAAACAGTGACACTGAAATCAATTTAGTATCAGGTAACAGCCATGAAAACAGAATATCCTAACACAAAAAGCAAACTGACAAAGCTATGCAGTAGGAAGACATATTGTACTTAACAATTAATGACACACACTGAAGAGCAGGAAAAATAAAATAAAAAAACAACAACAACTAAAAGATGTGCACCATGTTTCAAATGTGGGCTTAAAAATAAAAAGCTCTATTATGTATTAATTTTTTAAGCTGATTCTGCATTAGAATGAAAAATAGAAAAATTGAAGTATCATCAAGAAAGAATTATTGTTTCAAAATGCTTTAATAGAACTGAATCAAACATATCAAAAAAGGAAAATGCACAAGAAGAAAGGTCCAAAGGCTACTGAACTCAACAGCCTAGAGGCAACCTATAAGTCTGAAAGTCCAAAAGCACCACTCCTTGTAAACTGGACTCTTAATTAGGAGGTATATAGCAATGTCTAAAGCCTCTACCACTTCGTAGTTCCAATTTTTCTCTGTTTTCTCAACATCAGCTGTTGGTCACTGCCAGAGACAGGATACTATGCTAAACCGACCTTTGGTCTGATCCAGCAATTCTATTCATAGGATCAAGGAGTTCAAGTCCCAGAACTTACCAACATTTTTAGAGGTGGTACAATCAGGACTTCCAAGACTTTCAAATTCCTATCTCTGCAAAAGGACCTGAAAATCTTGGCGTTTAAACCAAGGTTGTCCACACAAATTTGGATCTTGGAAGCCATTATGAAAGCAAGCAGACTTTAGGTGGGACTTAGCACATAAATCAATATGGATTTTGCAAGAAGTTCCATTTTGGACCCATCTACATTTTCCAGTAAATGAAATTACTATTTCAGCAAAGAATTTTAGCTAGGTCTTGTCACAGAAATGTCTGTGAATGAATGAAAATGAGTACTGATACACACAGCACACTTCTCACTTTGCAGTGAATAAAGGGCATTAGTGTATGAAGCCTGTAAAGTGACTGTAAAAGAAGATGTCCCTTCACCTTACCAAAGGATGTTAGAAATTGTTTTTTATTCAATCAGAAAGTGGTAAAATGACTCAGGTGAGATGGATACTTGAGCTCATAGTCCACCCTGTACTTTGTACATTTTTTTTGTGTTAAACAAATATTCAAATTTTTATCTTACTGTCTTTTCCAACATTCACCTTTATAAGTTAGGACCTGCTCAATTGTGGATACTGTTGTTCCAGCATACGAGCATTTTGTCTTATTCCAAAATGAGAGTATGCTGATCTCACACAGCGTAATCCATTTTCAAGAGTAGCCTGGGAATTCAAAATACAATCACCTTCTTAATCTGAACTCATTTTTAAATATCAAAACCACTCTGAACAACCTGCAGCATGACAAATGCCTACCCACTCATGTCAATGGAGTCAGTTTTGAGAATATCAGCATCTCATAGGACTACACAGTTCTCTTCTCAGAATCAAGATCATCCAAGACTTGGATCATCACTTCTCAAAAAAATAAAATTGGATTATTTTTTTAACATTATTACTGAAGAGTTAAAATAACCCATATTCTAGCAACTGTGAAGATGTCTAGAATTGTTACTTTTCATACAGGAGGTGAAGCCAGGTGGATAATTAATTCCATTTTCTTCCAGAGAGTTCACATAAATGCAGTTACTGCAGAACATAATTATGAAAAATGTACAACATTTTAATGTGTGGGTATGAATATATTAGGGGTATTAAAGCCTGTCATGCTGATTTTGATGAGATGGATGATCTCAAAGGGCTCTTTTTCTTTTTGACAAAAAGGTTTTCCCACATCATCGCCCACTTTTTAAATAAAGGCATACAAAAATACTACCTGATACTATCAAGTAGTTCTAAGAACGCTTGATTTTGTAAGATGACACATCCACAAAGCCTTTAGGACTCATTCAGTTAGACTGTTACAAGAATAACAAGATACATAGGTAGATAGTTAGTCTTACATTACATTAATAATGGTAATATTGATTGTAGAGTGGCTATGTGTTGCTCAGTAGAAGTTTCGAGATGCTTTCAACAACTCAGTAAATCATCTGAAATACAAGTAGCCTCTATCACTGATTTCTGTCCATTAGGTTCAAATGAAAAGTATGAGTCACTAGGAATAATAAGATTGCTTCAAATTCAGAAAGCTGTAGACATGCTAAATCAGTGTACTAGTAAAGAAGCAATCACTAAATCAAATATTTTATTATAAAAAATGGTATGGGAAAATGGGAGAAAGATATGAGGGTTGAGCACGAGAGATTATACCAAAGAGCAGAGGGAGGGGGAAGAATAAAGGGAATAACAAAACAAAACTGGCTGCAAGATACATTATTTCTCACCTTTATGAGTACTTCTGCTCCTCCTTCTGTCCTACTGAAGACCTTAAAAAATTTTGGTAGGTCTTCAGTAGGACAGAAAAGGGACAAGACATATTGCAACACAGACTTGGAATATGCTTCCTTTGATGCAAAAAAGTAATCTTCCAGTTGTATTGTTTGAATATATGCAAGAATTTCCTTTTTTCACTATCGTAACCAGAAGCTATTACACTAAATTACACCGCATCATTTAAAAAAATACATATACCAGACAACATTTAGCAGTCCTAGACACAACTATGTCAACTAGTTCATTTGTTCATATTGCCCTTTCCAAAAAAGAGAAAGGAATACCCAGATAAAAGATATTATTTGTATCTAGATTATATACATAATATCAAGTAATAATTTCTAATGCTATGAGTTCAGATTACTCTTGCCATGTCTTTTGTCGTTTTGTTTGGACATATTAGATCTGTAGCCATTAGGAGTGAGAAATGAATGCCCTTAAGCACAAGATCAAATCAAAACAGTGCATTTAAGATGTGCTCCTGTACTGTTTTAACTACAGCTAGACAGTTTTCTTTTCCTAATAACATTTGCAAAGATAAGGTACTTTCCCCCTGTGCTCATTAAAACAGAAGATAAATTTGGATTTTCTTGATTTTGAAGAGTTTCCTAGAAACATGATTGCATAAAGCAATCACATTATTATGAGATTGCTTTATTACTCATTTTTGTCTGTTGTAATTTCAACAGGGGACAACATGGTGAGTTAACGTTGTGTTCTCCCACTTTATTACTTTCATGATCAAGTTGCACTGGGGAGGAATTTAGCTTCATTGCATCTAAAAAACTGCTCATATCAGCATGTACGTTTAATCCGTTTACACATACTCTTCTACCCTCAGTTACCTCAAATTTAGCAAATTCCTACCTTTCAGACCAATGCAAAATGTTCTTGTGTCAGACTAAAGTTCAAATGAAACTCAAATAGTGAAAAATGATAAACAGGGAGGCCGTGTTCTGCAACTACGGCTGTGTTCAGGTGTTACAGAAACACCAATCATGCCTCAAGAAAGTGGAATTTAACCATTTCTCTACTACTAACACTGTCTCAAGAGGAATCACTGTAATTGTCCAGCAAGAGAACCATGGAGTAATAGCATGTTCATGACATATCACCATAATTTTAAGTAGCTTAGCATTTTACTTGCAGGAACAAGGAACGTTTTTGTTGTTGAAGGCCAAACAGACCTTGTGAGGACCTTCAGTGTGCCACACATTAAACATGCACCTTCAGATTATCCACAAACATACACAGAATACATAGCCCCAGGTCACATAAAATTAAGCCACTGACAAGTCCATGCATTCCCTTGCTCTACAGCAAGGCAACTATTTCAGTCTGCCAAGTGCCAGACTGAAACTGTGGGACTTGGCAACTCAAGGCAAAAATCATCTCATTTCAACACAGTGTTGAAGCCAAGCCCTAAAACAACATGAGTGCCTTGAGCTGACAGTGTGTTTTGACTCTTTATCAATACTTTCAGTTCATTATAACCTCATGGCTTCTCCATGCCAACACTATTTGCCTCACCCACTTTAAAGCTAAACACAGGTTGTAACTTCTGCAGGATCATTTTTTTTTATTCACTTGCACAGTGCAAAACAGGTCTATGCCCTCCAGGTACTTCTAAAATTCTAAACAAAAGAAGCCTCAAAATAAAAGCAAATAGTAAAAAATGAAAAGTGTGTGATATGAGCACTTGTGTACTTTTCAGTGTTGGCCATTTATTAAATATACTCTCAATAATACAATATATCTGAACTAAACTAACTTCCAACTAACTCAGGTGGATCTAAAATAAGGATACATGAATATGTACATCTCCTCCCTTGTAATGAAGAATAAATACTAGAGATCTTAGACAACAGTCACAATATCTAGCTGCTAATAGTGGCAGTTTTACAGCAAGTGATTATTGAGTACTAAAGACAACATGCTTTTGTGAATCAAGCAAAGTATAACCGATCAAGACCACTGCCTCACAAGTAATTTAACAATTTATTTTTTTCTGGTCAATTCTGTGTTTTATAGTTTTGGTCTTCGTGATGAAGCAAAAATACCAAAGTAAATGAAATGTGTTTGTTTTGGCATAACAGTGCATTTTTATTTAAATTTTGCAATGAAATCAAATGTTAGTTCATGATGAAAATTCTCCGTACTTCATTTCAGAAGCATTAAAATAAAATGTTTCAACCTCACTTTTTCCTCCTTAGCTATTTTAAAGACGAAATCTGATGAATTAAGCATGAACTGGCATGTCATTTTCATATATGCATTTTTCAGAAAGAAAAAAATAAATATATTTGGCCTGAAAAAACTACTACTTTATTTAGGACATTTGGATTCATTTTCAAAATGTATGTGCTGCCTTGGACAACTTATACAATGCCTGTGTCCCTCAGGCCTCTTCAATATAAGCCTCTCTTGTCTATTTACCCTGCAAACTGTTTGGGGCATAAACTTAAGAGCTAAAATTATGTCAGTAACTACATACTTCCTATTACAACAAGGTCCTCACTACCACTCGGATTTTTATACAGTGGAGTCTGTAATAACACTTCTGTGCTAATCCAATGATAAACTTAAAATTGGAGGGACAGGTGAGAGAAAAGAGCCTCTGGAAAAAAGAAACTAGCTTCGGAATAAATGTATGAACATAACTCCATTTCCCATGGGCAGTTTGAGCAGATATTACTCAAAAAACTTTAGACTTGCCACATTTTTTGATTATTTAAAGAAGAACCGTCTAAAGATCCAGCAGGTTTTGCCCAAACACTTCATGTTAGGTTTGGTTTTCTACCACAGAGAATCTGTGTTCAGATATAGGGCAGAGTGGGAGCTGCAGAGAGCCATTTCACAGGTCCACGAGTGCTCAGCTCAGTACAAATTAAACTTGCAAGAAAAAGCTTTGACATCTGAAACCTATACATGGTTCCTGCTAGACTTTATGGTGTGGGAAATCAAAAAATGCAGCCCTCCACAACATCTCACATGCATTCATCTTCAGGTCTGCCCCAGCTGCAACCTTTTCTTTTATCAGCAATTCCCAAGAACAAGAGCATCTGTGGTTGTGATCTGACAACAAGAGAGCTTCTGCAGGGAAATTTATCATCAGGCTTCTCCAGATAGCTCCGATATTTCACATCGTTCACCAATGACAAATTCATTGCACCAGGGCTCCTTCAGATATGCAAACGATATAATTTTGCAGCTATTGAAAAATAAAGTTCATTGTTAGAAGCTTTAAAATGAATACAAAAGTGTTGTTGTTGTTTTTACCTCTTCCGAAGTGAACAGGACTAGTCGTGGCAAACCTGAAAGCCCTTTTTCTTTTATCTCAGGACAAAATTTGTATCTTGCTAGGTTCATAGCATACATATTAGAAACAGAGCCACCTGCAGAAAGAGACACACAAGTATCATATTAACCACAGTCCTAGCACCTTTCCTGTGTCTGAGTGCTTGACCTATTAGGAATAAAATAAACCACAGAGTTAGCCTATAGATGCACCCATCATAACTTAATTCCTCCCCAAAAACCTAAAGAGAGAAAAGGAACTTTGGGCTCCGCAGCAAGAATGGAAACAACTGGTTTGAATGCTCTTTGGGGATATTTCCCAGAGAAGTAAGAACTGTGCTTAAGCAGTCCTCTCTGACAGAGAATACCCTGCAACAGCGCCTTCTGATATACACCAAAGCAGTGCCAACTCAGTCGCCTGTACTGAGCTCAACTGTGGCTGTACCTAACGGAGCCTACAAGATCTCTCAGGCAGCTAGAGTATTATGAGGAGAAAAAGGCCATTAGGAGGAAAAATTATTATTTTTTTTAAATCCACAGTGAGTCAGATCTGGAAGATCTGCAAGGTATGATTTGGACAGGTTTTATTTACTTAAAAGAACAAAAGCAAAATAATAAGAAAAACCTTACATAAAACTAGCATAAAAAGGTACAATTCATTTAGCTATTGAGAGTATCTCAGTAAGTTTGAATTAAGCAATTCTGCAGTAAAAGCAAGGATTCTACTGAAAGTACACTTCAAATCTGACATGAAAAAAGTCTATACTATTAATATATTTTTCCACAAGTGTTCCAGGAGATTTTAGTTTGTTTATTTTTCTACTACTTACATGTAGGACAGAATTCCTGGCCTGGTTGTTTTGTTTTTGAAGGGGGGGCACTAAATTCACTTCCTCATTTAATTTCTTTTCCCACCCCCAACATAGATATGAAAGCTTCACATCCAACATAATAACTTAGTATTCGAATAATCTGTGGAATAATATCATTATGCTTCATTATTTCTATATATGGGGCTGGAATGCTGCTTTACAGAACATTTGAAAACTGTGGCCTATCAAGAAGCTTAAGAAATATTTGATTGGCCTATTCGTAACATTTCAAAAAGCTATCAAAAGTCAAAGGAATTAAGCTCATGACAAACCCACTAAAACAGACTCTGGCTCCCACACGTGATATGCAGGATACACACTTCAGTGCCTCCAGGAACCACTGGTTGGTGTCTAGCAACTACGTCAGCTCCGTCTGTCAACCAATGACTCAGTCCAATAAAGCTGTTGGTATTGTTGTTACTAAGGTCAGGAAGGGCTTCAGTTACAAACAATTCATTTCCACACAATTATATTTCATGTAAAACTGTTTTCATTCAGCTGCTGATCAGATTCACAGAATTATTACTAGAAACACGTAAGATGAGCCTGGATATAATAGCTTCATCTGTGCATCACTGGATTTTGCATGCATTTTCAAATATCCTACACAAATCAAATGTTCACAGAATTACTGTATCAGATGGCTTATCGTGACTCATCTTGAAAATCTGAATTGTTCTTACCTGGATTAAATATGCCATCACCTTCTTCCCAGCCTATGAACTCAATCATTTTCTTGATGACTGTCTCTTCCACTAACAGAAACACAGGGGATACTTCATATGTATATCTGAACAAAAATAAAAGCATCATGATTGGTATTAAGATTACAGAACTCATGCCACAGAATCTTGCTAAAATCAGATAGAGGTTTCTTGCACTGTTTTCCAATGTATTAGAAGCTGACCACCATCAGCAGTAAAACTCTAAACTAAAAACACTATGGATCTGACCCAGCAAAGCAATTGCTTAGTTCCTGACAGCATCACGTTGACAGTTCCACTCTCAAAGTAATACATCAGAGTTTGATTTTAATATAGGTCACAATGCCTAAACTTCAGCTATAATAATCTATTACATGCAGCAATCACATTTTTGTTTAGGCTTTACACGTGCCAGTAAATAGAAGACAGGTAATCATTTGCATTCAACTCTGTGCAGCGTGCTTCAAAGGAAATGAACAACTGAGTAAGTTTGATTAATTCATTTTTATATTTTTATGCACTAAGTAAGAAAAAAAAGACTACGTTTAAAAGTGTTGAAGAACAAAGATCTCTCCTCTTAAGCCCCAATTCACAAGCTAGAAAAATCATCATCTTAGCCAACTTTCAGGTGAGCTATTCAGCCAATCCAGACTTTATTCTTTCCCAAATTCTTGCACAATTCCTACCTCCACTGCAACACTGAAAACAGGAAACCACGGGGCGGGAGGAAGGGGGAGACTATTACTTCAAAAAGCATGCTAGATACATCATTAACAGTACAAAAAACTACACTTACACACTTGGGTTCAATGCTTCGGTAATGAAACGAGCCACTAATGAGTAATAGTCTATTCCAGCATACAGCTGATTGAAAAATCTTGGATGACCTGAAAATATAGATGAAAAGCAAGCAGTGACAGAATGTATGTGAAAAGAGAATATATCACAGGCTCTCTCAACTGAATGCTGATCACTGCAAACCACAATTCATTCCATCATTCTCTCAGTACTTTATGGTCTTACTGCCCTTTTTTTAGGTTAGACAATCCTTTGAAAGTAAAATTTACAAGCATTTTCATGTCCCAAAACAAGGTTTGAGAGATGTAAGTAGTGCACAGAATGAATGTGGCTTATTCACAAGTTTTACAAATCAAAGACGAAGTGATTGACAACGGAGTATGCACAGTGGAGTGGCCTTTAACAGCGGTTTCTAGAGGCCATGATGGACGTTCAGAGAAGTTTTGTTAAGCAGTAGAATACAGGAACCTGCCGATCCCAGGCAGCTGTGCCTGTGCTCCCACCAGAGTCTCAGTATTGATAATAGGGAGGCAGTGTAACAGCCTGCAAAATCTTGCTGCAGACTTAGAGTGAGAAGTTTAAGTTTTTTATAGTTTAAGGAATTGTTTACCTGCCTTGAAAGACCGAGATACAACTAAATTACTAGAAGAAGCTATATTATTGCTGACTATAAAAGCAAGTCAGTTCAGCAATGGGGTCACCACCTAAATTTTAATCCACAACATAGTACTTCTACGTGCAAAACCAGGTAAACTGTATGGCTCCATGCATATTATGTCTGAGGTTTCAATAAATGTTTATACTTAGATTAAAAACTATTTGCACAGCAAATTTTTCATATTTAATATTCTTTCCAAGGTGACAGCGTAACAAATGAAAATTTGAAGTCAATTTACAGAAGCGAGATAAACAGAATGCCTTCCATTAACTGAGTAATGATATCTGCATATTATTAGTGCACTGCCCCCATTGATCAGTACTACTACTTTTCTATGGTTTTCACAGGCATAGGTTCACCTTCAAAATTATTTTATAGTTTTACTTACTGTAGTAATAGTGACTGTAGCAGGGAATGTGCCCTGGAAATGCACATCTATATCACATGTCCTTCTTGCTTTCCAAAATACAGCCTAAGCTATGCCACATCTGAAATCCTGAGCTTCTGATACACAATGCTATTTCCTAAACAGATGTTATTCATCCCTTTTTTGCTAAGATTGAATCATACTTGACATGCTGCAGAAAGGTTAGCCGTAGAGAAGGCTCTCTTCTCATAGCGTCTGGACCACAAATTACTGCCTATCGGCAAACTAACATCCTATAAGACTATTGCCCAATAGAAAGCAATAGTAAATGCAGGATAATCATCACTAAGAATGCATCCTTACTTGTGCAAGGGCAGTGATGGTGACTCCACTCCTCACCAGCCACCATGAAATTACATACAAAGGTTTTTCTTCTGTCTACTTTGTTAGACTGTTATATCATACCTGCCTAGGCAATTTTCACAAGAGTTCAAAAGGACAGAATCTACCATTAACATCAATGGCATTACAAGAATTAGCTTTTGATTGGTTTCCTTGGATTACACCTTTTAGTCAATCACAGACACCTATGGTGACCAGCATTCAGTCAGACAACTGAAACGCAATCAAATATTTGCATGCTTGTATAGGCAGGTAGAAAGTAAACATTTAAACACCTAGTTTTCTGAAAGGTAACAGAACTTTATAAGCATTATCCTGTCTTCCTAGGTTAGCATACAACAAAACAGCTTCACTAGAAATCGCATTCCTACTGGTTTTGACGCTGTAGTGTATAACATCCCGGCAGAGTTGCAAGAGTTTCTGATGAGATTCTCCAGTGTCTCTCATTTCCAGATCAAGAATCTTCTTCAATGTTTCAGGGGCCCGCCATTCACAAACCTAATGATGGGTAGGAGGGAGACACCAGCATTGAACAGGCTAGCTAAAAGGAAGTTATAAAAGTACCAGGTAAGCACCATGTTCAGCACTGGTTTCCAAAACTGCCCATTGGAGTGCAGCACACCACCCAACAATATGTCTGCTAAGCTGATCTCATGAGTTTTATTGAGTCTCATGCATTCCTTGACTATAAAAATTAGAGTGGAGAAGGCTGGAAGGAGGAAAAGACTGGGAGGCGGAGAAGGTGTGCCTGTTGGAATGCTGGGATGTAAACAGATAGCCTTGAGTCTGAAAACCCAACTATCTTGCTCATGGTTCACATATCCTAGCTAGAAGCAAGAGGCCTACAGGTCAAATTCTGCCTTTAGTTAAGGATTTGCAATCATAGCACTTTCAGATACTGTTCTGCCAAGGGGTGAGAGCAATCAGTGCATGCCCAAAGGCAAGCATGCTGCATTTTCAGCTTCTCTTCCAATACACCCTCTTAAGCATGGTTCTGCGAAACACAGAGCAATCCCATAATGTTGCCCTTACACAGTGGTACCGCATCCACTGTTCCTTCTTCTCTAATACCAGTGCCCATGAGGAGCAAACAAATAACTCCCTGCACCCCAAACTGGGAAAACACTACACCCATTTGTCAACTCAAAGAAAGTGACCACTGCACTCTGAGATAATAAAATAAATAAATAAATAAATAAACAAACAAACATTTTCTGGCAAATATGGATGTTAACTGTGTTATTGAAAGGTTTTACAATGTGACCTTTTTTTAAAAAAAAAAAAATTGGAAGGCTATCTTTTTATTTCAGACTTTACAGGCACAGACCAGGAGCAAGTTTGAGGCTACTTGAAGTGCAATAAAATACAGCTTAGAAAAAATTTGATTTATTGTTCATTATCTCAGCTACAACTTTTCAACAGCTCTCTATGGCTTTACCTTTTCTGTGACATCATCAGCTTTCTGGATTACTTCTTCCATTATAATCTTACAGGCCTCTTCCACAAACTTCTCTCCTGCTTTTGAGTCCATTATTGGACCATTCAGGATGACCCCATCCACCAAGACAGCATTCTTCTTCTTCTGGAGCATATCCTGTTTGCAAATACCAACTGTAAGATAAAAAACTCTGCATTAGACAAGGCCTGGACAACCAAATAATAAACTACAAAATATTCTTTCATTGCTGAATATTTAGTGAACATAAGGAAAAAAAATCACACGGCCTTTTCACATGTACAAAACCCCTAGATTCTGGTGGAAGCATCTTTACAGACAAAAACAAACTGCTTGTGTTACTTTAGACTTAGACTGGTACTACATACATAATAATAGCCAACTGTATGGTAACTGTATGGAGGAAAACACAATTCTGGCCTAGAACATGATACAGCTAGATAAACAGTAATAAAGTGAGATAATAGGCACTTTTCTTAGCTGAAAATGTTTCCCTGCACATCAGCCCTCAAGCTCCCCTTTTTTTTCATGATATAATTCGCAGCCCCATTTCCCACATCTTTATGCTGCCCCTTCCCACCAGCCAGTTCTATTGCAGTCCTCTGCGTCCTTTGCAAAGTTTCACTGATCCCACCTCCATGAAGATAAAACCTTTTGAGATTCCTACCAATATCACATACCTGTTCTCTCTTTTCTGCCCTTGTCCTATTAAGTGACCTCAGTCACCTATTAACTTGCTGTGCATATTATCTTGTTTATTCAATTCTCCAACAGCGATCTCTTTCCTCTCCCTCACCTTTATCCATTAGACTTACTCTCCTGATGTGTTGCATAAACACATTACTACTCCCTCCTTTACGTTACTTCTGGAAGCACATCCAAGATGCTTATACAACACTGGACAACAGTGACAACCGTGTATCTATTTCATGTATTGATTTCATACGCCAAGATCAGGACTCCAGTTTTAATCAACATGAGGATAAAGATGAAACTGAGACATCAGAAGGTATCAAGGGAACAGACATCTGAAATAGTATAGTGCTGAAAGGAGGAGCGGTAACGACCATATCCGAATTACCTGGGTTACAGACAGCATCTGTACACTGATCTTGCCACAGAATAGCTATGATCTGTGAAGCCAGGCAGCATTGCCTTGGAGGGTCTTCTTCAGCCAATGCTACAGTGAAGATGTTGGAAGGATAAGGATGTATGAAGGAGAAAATATTATGCCCAAAACAACTTTACCATCTGCTTTGCTTTTTTCTCCAGTTACGAAGTGCAAACAAAAGGTAGCTTTTTCACAGGTCTAAACAAACAACTGAATTTCCAGAAGATTGCAGGACAGTCTGACACATTCATCATGCTTATAATTACAGTTCCTCATGTGCAGGAGGATATAGAAGAACAACAATGGTGCCTAGAAAGTGGGAGAACTCCAGGGTCCATTGGTCAAAACAAAACCTGTCAATCCCATGGTAACTCAAAGTAGCTATTCAGTTCACTTTCACTTATTAGGACAGATATTACAAATGAGATCAAATTCTAGCATAAGATGGAACCTCAGGCTTCCCATAACTCTGACGACATAAATGAGACACTGAGCCTCTGCATTTCCAAAATTGCTTCTGTTTTTAATCCAAAGCACAGTATTTGGATGAACAGAACAGCCTTTTGCATATTGATATAGAAGAGGCAGATATGTTCTTGTGGGACAGATGCAGAACTAGCAGGTAAACAGTACTCCATCTTCAACAAGCAAAGAGGGAAAATCCTTTACATCAGAAAGCTCATTTGTCATCAAGCGTTCCAGCAAACCACAGCAGGGACATTGAATAGAAATTGCAGCTCTAAAGCAGTCTTAGAGGTTTCTCTCTGAAAACACAAGCTAGTAGGTCAACTTTACAAGACCTTAAACACCAGATATTAACAAGGAATGGGAAGACACCAGGTCTTTGGGCAGACAGAACAGGGGCTATTTTTGGATTAAAAATCAGTTCTTTTATGTATAAATGGCTCCATTAAGTACTAACCAGAGCTTAATATAAACACAGAAAAACTCAGTCTCACCATCTTCTGGAGATCACAGAAGCATCTAGGTTGGAAAAGACCTTCAAGATCACCAAGTTCAAACATCAACCTGACCTACCGATTCCCATCACTAAACTATGTCCCTTTCCACAAGTCTCTTAGATATCTCCAGGGATAGGGACTCCACCACTTCCCTAGGCAGTCTGTTCTAATGCTTGACCACCCTTTCCATGAAGAAATTATTCCCAATGTCCAATCTAAACCTTCCCAGGTGCATCTTGAAACCATTTCCTCATGTTCTATCACCGGTCACCTGAGAAAAGAGGCTGGCTGACACCCTCCTCACTGCAGCCTCCCTTCAGGTAGTTGTAGAGAGCAATGAGGTCTCCCCTCAGCCTCCTCTTCTCCAGACTAAACAACCCCAGTTCCCTCAGTCACTCCTCATAACACTTGGTTTCTTGTACCAGAAGTCATCAGCTTCATTGCTCTTCTCTGCACACACTCAAGCAACTCACTATCCTTCTTGTAGTGAGGCGCCCAAAATTGAACACAGTACTCGAGGTGTGGTCTCACCAGCACCAAGTACAGAGGGACAAACATCTCCCTAGTCCTCCTGGCCACACTATTTCTGATGCAGGCCAGGATGCCATTGGCCTTCTTGGCCACCTGGGCACACTGGTAGCTCATGTTCAGATGCTGCCATCCCCATGTGTGTCAACGGTGTTTTGTTTCTATGGAAAAGAGGACAAGATCTGAAAAAAACTATATGGAAGATTATCATCTCTTGCAGAGTACAGATGTTGATACTTCCTTTGGTTACAGAAATATCCCAAAGAAGATATAGTGGAGCAAGAGAACTCAATAACTCCTCTTTTTCCTCTGCTACACTCTCCAGTCTCTGCTAGAACCAGAGCTGTGTAAAAGCTTTTGTTGGTAACTCCATCAGCACTAGTTTTGATACTTTCACACAGAGATGCAATTACTAGTACTTCCATGACTCTTCATAGAATTCCTTGAAAAGGTCATTGCAAAGGAAATGCAGAACTTTATGTTACTTTTTCTGCCAGGTCTTTAGGGGGCTGGGTGATGGGTCTAACAACAGTTCTGTATCTGAAGCAAGTCTGTAAACATTTACACACAGTTTTACAGTCTCCAAAGGACACTTTGTGGAGCCTGAGAAAGACATCCTCTGGAAAATGGGTGTGGACATCTGTGTTGGACCTCAGGCACAGTCTATGAAAGAAGGGAAAGCAGAGGGGTCAGAAGGAAGGGAGGGAAAAGAGCCTTCATTCCAACAGCAATTTACCTGTGTAAGGCTCGAGTTGAGAGTTCAGGACCTAGCCCCCATTACAGTTCATGAATAATACACCTTGCAGCTATTTACCATTTTATCAATAATTTTTGGTTATCACTTACCATGTTAATCTGAACTTGCTGAGCTAAATTCAGCCCTGCAACATAGTGTAAGACTATTAACTGAAATTAATAGAAACAACTGTTTCACAATCAACAGCTAAATTAGGTGCAAACATACACATTTTCTGAGCTAAAGGTATTCAGGTTCTGCAAACAACTGTTGGATATATATACTGTTCCCACTCCTCATGATTTTACTGCAAATCCTGTGATACTTAATCTTCTACTTATAACTGTCTGACTTCTGGAGTTCTAATGAGAATCCTAAACTCCTCTTTACTTAAAAATAAACTTGTCTCCTCTTGGTTGCAGCAAAGACCCTGAAGAGGCAAAACAAGAGTCCAAACCAAGTCCAAATTTCCAAAACAGAACCTATTGTTTAAATTGCTTTTCTTTTTAATCACATTTTTAAAGGATCCTATGACCAATTTGTTGTTATCAAGAAACATTCAAGTTTCACTTTTCATGTCACATTACTCAAGTTAAATGACATGCCTTCTCAGAGTACAGCATTCAAGCTAAGAAACAGTCACACTGTCCTTCTCATCTGATAATTTATGTTGTCCCTTTATATATATATATATATATATTAAAAAAAAAAAAAACTCAAATGCTTAAAAGAATTTTACAAATATTTTAGCCCTTTTGCATATCTTTGTCTCAAACACACCTGATTGCATTAAGGGAATGCAATCAGTCATCTGTTCCATGTGGAGCCCATATGTACCTTTTTTTGTTGTTTTTGAACAGCATGGTATGCAAACAATCTATATTGCTTGTGGCAGCAATAAATACAGCCTTTTTCATTTAAGATTACAGAAACAGATTCCCAAGCAGACTCAGAAAACAGACTTCCAGAAAGTGTATCAAATGCAATTTCTGCCAAATGGCTCCAGGCTTGAAACAGAACAAAAACTTTACCAAATGGAAGTGTCTTAAATCAGAGATTAAGGATTATTGACTGTTCAAGATACCCTTCTGCAAAAGAGAAGACTTGATCCTGCCCAAATTTAATGTAATTGGGGATTTAGCCACTGGCTTCAGCAGAAGCAGAATCAAGCTCATAATTCTGATATTTCATCCTGAATGAAATATTCTATCACAGAAGCTTAAGGATTTCCAAGTAACATTTCATTTTTATGATCAATATTATTTTCCCAGCAGAAAACAAATTAATTGGAGCTGAAATAATATACAGAAAAATAAACATTTTTCAAATGTTGCTCTATCTGTGTGTAAGCACCACCAAGTATTTAAAAAGCTGCATCTGTGTTTCCATAAACATATAGAAACTTTCTCTGCTAAATTCTTGCACTACAAAAAGAAACTGTAGCCCTGCACTTGGCACATTCAGACAACATTTGGGGGAGTAGTTTAAAATGCCCAGAAAGCTTTACTGCTCATAGAAACAGAAGGGGGTGGTTGTGAAAGAGTGGCTTGTGCTTGAATTCCAGAGCCAAATCCTATTCAGTTTACACTGTACTAGTACAACTGACTGTTCAAGTGAATGAAAAAGGCTGGCTTCGACCAAAGACTGGCTTCTGCTTTGTAACAAATGCAGTAATAACTGCCAGCATCAATCAGAAACAAATTTTAATTTTTTTCATCCTGCATGATCTAGTCAAGGCTCTTCGCTCAAAAGATGTCAGTCTTTTCTTTCAGCGTGCCAAGCAAAAGAAAACAAGTGAACTTCAGCACTGGGACTCCACACCACCACATTTAATATACTATTATGGTGCCATATCATGTATCAGAATATTAAAACACAAATCTGTCTCATATTATGCAGCTACTAGAATCCCTTGGCATATGTAATCTATACAGACACTTACTTCTTTAATCACTGCTTTGTATATACCTAGGACTGAAATAAAGTCACTCCAGTTTTAAAGCAAGATAATACTGTTTCTCAGCAAGCTGATTTCCCAGGTCTGTTGGCAAGTAAGAGAGATACAGCTTTCTAGAATCCAGTATACAGGTTGATTTGGTGTCCTGGGAAAGCCACCCACATGAAGAGTATGCACAGGTATGGCAGGGCTCATCAATTGCCCCACCACTATGTTCTCCTGTTTTGTAGGTTTAAGGACAAGACCTGTGGACCGGGAACAATTTGGGTGCTTCCATCTTGAAGGTCTGCAACAGCCACCTGCGCAGGAATCCGCTGACTGTGAACGTGCAGAAGTGATCTTTATAGAGCAGGGCCTGAGGAAGACAAAAGCACTTGTGTCTGGACTCAAAGGCCGCTCAGAAGACTCTTTGAGCGTACTGCTAGCACTGAATGGCATCACTACAACAAATGAGTCCTACTCTCTGTCCCACGCCTGAATTTCCCATTCCAAAAGGAAAGGCTGGGAGATTAGAGGGAATCCTGGAGAGGGACACCAGCGATGAACGGCTGACCAGGAACGCAGATCCACACGAGGAGCTGGGTTCTGCTTTCAGAGATGCTTCCAGGGCCCTGCGTGGGCACTGCTATTAGGTGAATGCTCATAATGTTGCACCCAGTCACTGCGTGCCGAGTGCTTGCTATACACAACAGTACCACGAGGACACACAGCAAAAAAAAAAAAAAAAAAAATTAAAAGAAGCAGAAAAAAGAAACAAGAATCAGAAATCTCTATGCAGGCAAACCTCAGGAACAGATGTTAATACTGAATAATGACACTTCAATGGATCAACCAAGTAACTGAAGGAATGATTCATGCTGTAACATTTCCAATTAAGAAAAAAGGCAGTGGCTAGTTGGAATTCACCTTGATACAAATCTGAGGAATGGCAGATGCCATCTATAAAATGGAAATCCTAACTCCCTGACCCCAACAAGATTCTCTCAGCTCACATTTTCTAAATTCTAACATCTGCCAACAGAGTAGAGAGCATCTGACACATAAAACAGCTTTTATTTTAATTAAAAGTTGCCCATTAATAATGAACATTTTATGCCCTTTCCTTTTTCTGTGGGGAAGTGGGTATTTTTGCAACATCCAAGTCAGCCCCAGGCACCATGCATGGGATAGCAAGGTTAGCAACTTCACAGGGCTGAGTACGAATGCAAATGACCAATACGTGTGTGACCACATTGAATGTAAAGAATCCACGAGATTTCTCTGCTTCCCACTGGAAAAAAAAAATGAAGTGAAAATACAAGTGTTTTTTTTTTTCCAAATGGAAGTCCTGCAACTTGATTTAAAATAGCGCATGACAGCCTGTAATTTCATGCAAGAACTATACTTTTAGTCATAACATAAAAACAATTTTTAATGCCAGTCTTTGAAAATTCAACTAAGAAAGCAGTAATTTACTAAAACTGAGCTTTCTGGCATTCTATGCAAGTTAAATGCAAAAATGGATGAAGAGCCTAAATTTCTTTTTAGGAAGTTTTATCTCTACATTCAAATTGCAGTCAAAACTTTTTTCCTCTCACTTTTTCTTAATATCATAAACACTTCCACATTTTGTTTCCTGCAGAGAATTTCCAATTACTGTTCACTAATTTATGTCTACAACATTGCTCTGAGATACATCCTTATTTACTTACATGGGGAAGCTAGTGCATAGTAAATCAGGATGTAACTTTCCAGCCCACTAGGTCCTCTGAACCAGCTCCTATGTAGGCCTTCATAATTTATTAGTATCTTATGTACAGCAAAGTAGTTCAATCCTCTTTCAAAATGGAGCAAGCTGCCTTGTGCAGACCTGGTCTTTCAGTGGTGTACTTACTGCACTGTAAATTCATGTTTCAGTTCACTACTCTACTTTCCCTGTTCAGACCAGCACAAAGTACTCCAGATCAGAGACCCATCGGTTCTGCTCATGCAAGATGGTGATAATGTTACTTTCCCTTTAACTTTCTATTGCATACATATATATGCATGCATACACTGACAATTCCCTAAAGGCAAATACAGTGCCTACCAGTGGGTTGGTGAGTGCAAAAGAAAAACATACAACAACAGCATGATGGTAATTTCTGACTTTCCCTTGGAAAAGTAAAGGCACAGTAAGCCAGTATGAGTTGCTCAAGGTCCCCAGGAAGGTTAGCAGCAGCAGGAGAAACTAGTTGGGACTGACTAGGCTGAGCAATGGACACTGTCATACATGGCTTTGTACGCATTCTCGAGCTTCGCAGGCCCCAGCATTATAGCACGGCTGGTCGGGTCAGCAGAGACCAAGCACGCAGATGAGGCACCCTGCAGGGCTCTGGATGCACCACTGCACATCGTGCCTGCCCTGTTTCTCCTAGGCGGTTTTAGGACGCCACTCCTGAGGTGCAGGAAGCCACACTGCTGGGTGACAACACACAATGACCAGTCCCAGCAGAAGCCACTGGCAGTCCTTTTGGAGTGCAGCAGCCTGGGTGACACCTGGTAGAAGCACAGACCTGACCACACTATGCATGCGAGGGCTCTCCAATGAAACCATTTGCTCCCTGTGCAGGTAAGGCAGCTCCAGCAGGCCCAAGTTGAGTCACCACAACCAGCTGCCATCTGATTGCACTTGCGATCCCAGACTTCCATTTTTCCTCTAAGAAAGGCAGAAGATGGATAACAAATGTTTTGGTGTTTTGGTTTGGTTTTTTTGTTTGTTTTGTTTTGTTTTTTGACTATGCCAATATTTTAACCAGACATTTGAGTTCAGCATCACCACTGCAACCAAATACCAGACACAGCATTTGTTGCTTGCTCTTTCCCATTTGGACAATGATACACATGATATACATATATATTAACATGATATGTTGGCATCAAAGGGGGCTCAGTAGTCCCCAGACAATGGAGTATGTGTTGTGATCATATGACAGGATCTTCTGGGGTAACAACTTACACCAGTCAGGTCGGTTCAGCACAGCAACTTTATTAGAGAAGTCTATTAAGGTGTCACTTCAACTGTTTAGCAACAAGCGTTACACAGTAGTTACTTATCCGCAAAGATTAATCATTATTCCACAGTAATGTTAATTTTATCCTTGGCTCACCTTCCAAGCGCCAAACAGTCGCTCAGTGCCAGGGAAGCCTCCTCAGCCAGCATCCCGAGCCACGGGGAGGTCCCCACCTCCGCAGAGTGGCTGCCTCAGGCAGGAGCGCTCCGAGGGGCTCGCTTTGCCAGCCTGGGTACTCACGGTGCCTGTTACTGTCTGGGGTCAAGTGCTTCGCAACAGTTTCTTGGCAGTTTTAGATCTTCTAAAACTGACACGAGGAACTACATCTTGTGCAAAGGCGAAGGTAGTTTTCGCCATGTATGTTGCGATGCCAGCTCAGCACTGACTATAGCCTTGGTTACAACTGGGTCAAACCTCTGGCAGTTCTACTGTCACAGGACGTCTTGTCCCTCCACTTCAGGTCTGCTTGAGAAAAATAAGTTTAAGAAGCTCAAGAAGACACAAGCTGCCTTGCAGTGTAACGAGGGGAGGGATGCCAAGCAGCTTAAGAGACAACCTTTCACATTGAGACCCTGACATTTGCCAATGGATAAGATCATATTTATGAGGCTTTTCAGCTTGCATAAGGTGAGATGTGACAAAGGGCAGGGACATCCAAGCCTTAGAGCTGAAAGATGATCCAAATTATCTAGATTTAACCCACTCCTTTGTAGAATTCTTGCTACTTCCTTGACAAAAGAGCTTGGTCTCTAAGAACTGCTTTCCTCATCATATCTGTGGCACTGAAAAAAACTCTGGTCCAGTGACTTTTAGTTTAAAGGCACCTCTATTTGGCGATGCTCAACAAGTTTTTCATTAAGAAAAATCAAGACCACATATACTCAAGAAACAGCAATAGAGATGGACATGGTATGTTACATTTGAACCAGGTGAATATCACCACTTACCACCCTTTGACTAACCCTACGTTTTTCAACAATAACCATCAAGAGAAAAAACCTCCACTGACATGTCACAAAACGAGTTGCATTTTAATGTTATTGTTCCCTCACTGCACATGTATAAACCCCATTAATGTTAAAATGGGGTAACTTGTGTGCACAGAGGGAAGAATAAAAAAGGGGGGAAATGGCCTCAATTCAGCCATGTCCTGGTGGACCTCCTTGAGCCATCAGTGCTTTACAAACAATTACCTCCAACAACCTCTACGGTTTGTGACAAGACAAAGCAAAAAGGGATGGAAGAAAGTTAGCTTTTGATTTTGGCAAAGCCTAAAGAGGTGGTTTCTGTACTCAATTGGGATGAACATCAGGACTGGCTATCCTGAATCTGACTATGGAGAAAAAAGAAAAAAAAAATCAGATAAATACAAAGGCATGTATTTCAATGTGTCCATTTTTCATATTTTGCACATGTGGTCAATGCTTATGGAAATACAAATGGTCTTTACAGAAGCAGGCAGCTTGAAACTGTTAAGGCCAGGGAAATTAAGGCACATGAAATCTAAACTGTCTAGTAGGCAATAATAGCTGAATCAGTATGAATAAGATTCCTCCAATGCATTAAGAAGTGACAATTTTGGGTTGTATAAGGGACAACTTAAAAGATGCCCTAATGAAGAAAACAAATTATTTACTGAACTTCTCAAATGTCAAATTAAGCTTCTTTGCTGAACATTCATTAACTGCCAAGAAAATTCCTATTAATTTTACTCATGCAGAATGGCTTTATTCAACATAAATTTCATTTCTTGCGAACTTTGTTTCACTTCGTCTTATAAAGTGACATTCGCAAAGATCCTAGTATCTCTTTTACCAGAGCACATCTGAAGACACAGGAGAGATCCTATCCCTCTGCTCTGACCAAAATACTAACCCTAGTGTCACATTACCAGAGCCTTACAGTCACCCTAACTTCCTACCATGCTTCACATTACACCTGCCTGAGTGTAACATGGCAACACCTTACACGAAATAAATGTCTGCTGACTCATCTCCCCATTCTGCTGGCAGACTCAAATCATGTAACACCCCAAACATACCACACAGACACTGAGAAGCCAGCAATTCAGAAGTTAAAAGGCAGCATATTGCACAAATGCTAGCTGCTCCCTTCCCCTCGTGGTTTCCAGCTCTGATTCTATTTGCTGTACTTGAAGTAGTAACAACTTTGCTTGAGACTCCGCTTAATAGACTCAGCCTTTATGCCCCACAAGGGAACATCTCATGGTGGTTGTTTTTTCTTTCTCCCCAAATACAGAATGCTCCAGGCTTCCTCCATGACAAAACAGCCCTAGAAAGCTACACTGATGCCAAATGACTGAAGGATATACGCAGTCAGAATCTGCTTCTGCAGCTAGGAGTGGGAATCTGCAGCTTGGTCCCTGCTTAAACATGGGGCTTTGCCATTTTTTGTGTTAGTGGAGGCATAGCCTAGAGTCCTGTTACTCAACCCTGTGCAGTCTGTAAGGCTGCCCTTGTGTATAGTGCTGATAATGTCAGAGAGAAATTAGGCTCAATCAGCAACAAGCAAGACAAACCTCACAAGCACACAATTTCAGATACATTAAGGGTGTTAAAATCAATGTTACTCCCCAAGAGCGCTCCCACGGTGTTCACAACCAGAGCAAGGATAACTCTGCATGGGGAAATACATCCATGCCTCGTGTCTCCACTGCTACTGCATCCACTTTGCCAGCCGCTCCAGCTGCACAAAGCAAACCCAATGCTACTGCTGCAACAGGACGTGCCCTTCAGTCTTTCTCTCCCACGTTTTTTCATGCAGATTTAACAAGATCCAGCTAAGAGCACATAAATTGGTACCGAACGAAGAACGACTGCACATAACAGCACAGAAAGATCTGTTTTTTAAGTGTGGATTCATGTTTGCTAGAAAAAAAGCTTTCAGCAAGCAGCAAACACTTTACCAGCAGAAGAACCAAGCAGCCTCACTTCTCCAGCAGCTCAGGATAAAAGGAACAAAATCTTTTCCCAAATCACCTGAATTCAGGAACAAGGCTACAGTCAGCATCGCCAGCAACGGCCACAGTACAGCCCAACTTCCTTCACCACCCCACCAATGTGGATTTTATTCACCAGACAGAGCCTGGCAGAAAACACAGCAAATCGGCAAAGGGAAGAGAGGACAGGCAGACTAAAGAATTTCCGACGAGAGGGAGAGTACGCAGCAGTTATAGGTGCTACTAATGAGGAAGGTAACAAGAGACTGAAAAACCTGCAGCAGCAACGGTGGGGATTTGATTATCGCTAGAGTCTTATCAACACAAGCCAATTGTTTTGGAAGGAAATTAGATTTTTGGTAGCTTACTTTGGGCGACATTTGCACTATTACTGAACTGAAAGGAACACTGGGATCTCTGTCTTAGTGACCACCAGAAGCTTATCTTTGGTATTGTCTTCGCAGAAGATATTAATATGAATGGTATTTGAAGGGAATCACTTTTGGAGCTGCTGCCATTCACACAGCACTGCTGCTGCAACGTGCGCAGTACAGGCTTACTAGCACATACCTTACTGCGTAAGAGAATTGTCAGGTAACTTTACAAAGCTCATTCACTTACAGCAATTAAGCAAAAGGAAATTATCATTCTTACATATTAGGTTTCTGGAATTTTCTTTCAAACATATTATTTTATTTGGAGATTTTCCACTAACAGAGTTCTGATGACTTACATCGCCCATAAATGCAAAACACTGAACTTTTGGGAAATAAGCTAGGAGACTATCTCAACTTGGGAGTTAATTTTTTGTTTGTTTTTAAAGTCTCATCCATGTTTAGTGTAAAACTAAAAGAAACATAGTAGATCCCGAGCCTTTTTGGCTGTTTCCATAAGAGATTCCCAATTTGTGATAAGTGGACACGCTCTTAAGAATATTGATCTTGCAGGAGAGGGCACAGCCATCTGCAAACACTTTTACTCTCTTCTGACTTAGCAACAAGTTTCTACTCTACCAATTCCTCATTTCTTAACCTTGCAAATAATGCCATATCTGAAGCATACTGCAATTCAGCCACTTGTTTTCCAAGCTTCTCCAGAAGTCTCATTATTGTATTAGCCCTAGATCTTTCACATTCCCAACTTCTATAAATATATGGTCAACTTTTATTTTTCGTTACATAATGATGCTAATACAGGTAGACAAGTTAACTTGCTAATATATTTAGAAAACAGGATTAAGTTCTCCCTTCCTGAGACCATTTGCTCCAAAGCAAATCACTGTATTGCCATGCCTGTTTTATTCCGGTGCCCCAAAAGAAAAAAAAAAAAAAAAAAGCACCACTCTTTAAAGGTAATTTATTTCAACAAAAATACTGGAATGCAATGCTTTTACAGTAATTATTGCAAGCACTACACCTTCCTAAAACGTTTGGATACACCTCTGCTACACCTCAACAAAAGGAGGTTAGAGAGAGAGACTCAACAGGCAGGCTAGCTGCCCATCCCCACGCACTGAGGCAGCTCCTGAACCCGCGGGAGCCCCTCACGAAACCAGCCCCGACCCTCTCACACCCGGGCTGCCAGCCGGCCCTAGCCGCCCACCCTGCCCTGGGGTGCCCCCGCTACCCGTGGCGGGGAGAGCCAAGCGGCGGCCCCCGGCCCCGCCGGCCGGGGAAGGGGTTTAAAAGCCTCGACCAGGGCCAAGCGCGGGGCGCTCCCCAGCTCCCCCCGGCAGGGGCTGCGCCCGAGCCCCTCCGCCGGGCCGGGAGGGACGGAGACAGGCAGGGCGGGCGGGCGAGAGCCACCCCGGCGGCCGCAGCCTGGTGCGCGGCGGGCCCGGGGTGCCCCCGCAGCCCCACCGAAGCGAAGGGAGAGAAGGGGGAGAGAAGGCGGCTCTGGCCCCGCGGCGTTTACCCTCCATCTCGCCTTCGCGCTGGGAGCCGCCGCCGCCTCTGCTCGCGCGGACCGGACTGGAGGAGAGGGGAGGCAGTGCCCGGCGTGGCCGCTCCCGCGCCGAGCCAACCTGTGCCGCGCTGCAGCCGGAGCGGGCGCGGGACCGAGCCTTCGCCCCGCACGCCTACAGCCGCCCAGCCCTGCCCCGGCAGGCCTCGCCGCTACCTCCGGGCCGCCTATT
>VXAA01002805.1:651569-683624 GCA_013399115.1 Anseranas semipalmata | reverse complement strand
GGGAAAAGTGGCGGCGGGGTAGCGGCCCTGAGGGGGAGCCGCGGCCCTAAGGGGGCAACCTCGGTGCCGAGCCTCTTTTTCTCGCTTGGAAGCAGAGCGGTAGCAGACACCTGCCTGCACCTCAACCTGAACCCACCCCAGTGCTCAAGCAGGGCTTTGTCGTGTATTATTTTTGTTTTTAATAAAATGGGAATGGGTGTTTTGGGGTGTCAGTGGATTCAACTCAAAGTGTGATGGCTTGAATCCCTGCATTGCCAGTAAGAAAGGGGAATTAAAGTTAGTTTCGGTTAGTTGGACCTTTCTGCCTGAGCTAGAAAGGCTCTACTGAAGCACCCACATCTAGCCCTACTTGAGTCAACATGAAAAATGCTTGAATTCAATTTTAGGAGTTACAATACAATTGAAACAGATTAATATCGGGCTCAGGCCTTGGGTGAGATGACTCCTCCATGGCAGCTTGCATTAGAGAGGCTGCAGTAAGTAGAATGAAAGAGTTTTTTAACATCTATGAGCTGTCCTTCCTGAAGGAAGGAGATTGCTGCTGCTTGTGACTGAATTCATTTTAGAAAGTCTGGCCCCAAAAGGAGAAACCATCTGGGTGGGTGAGCAGTGTTGCTGGCACAGTCAAGCCCTCCCAGGGAAACTGGCTTTGCTGCCAAGCCTGCACAATTGTGCTTGCGCACCGCAGCTAATCAAAGCCCTGGTGTGGCATCGCCAGCCATCAAAAGCTATTTTCAGGCCTCAGGGTGAGTTGTGGTTGACCTCATCGTTCCAGTTTATTCCAGGACACCAACCCTATTCAATGCTATACATACATTCCTAATTCTAATCCCTTTATTTCCTGATAACTGTTACCATTAAAAATAAATAAATAAAAAATGAAAACAAGCTTTCTTTTTGACAAAAGATGTTAGTACTGTCACAGGAAGGTCTGAAAATGTCCAAAAATTAACTACCAGAGCCCCCCAAAGCTCATTTTCCATTAAAATTCAGGCCTGGTTAAAGTTTGGCAAAGATTTTTGGAAGCTACTGAAATATTCAGGCATGAATTAAACATTTATTCACTTGTAGTATCCTCGTTTTCCTTGTTTGTGAGAAAACAAGTGTACCCCTTGTCAGGCTCCAACTGCAGCCTGTAGTAAGTCATTAATAACTTCTACAAGTTCCAGAAGGTCATTTTGTAGCCCTATAGATATGCTACACTGCAAGAGATAGGTATTTGAACCTCATTGTGAGAGATAGAAATGGTAGATATCACTAAATTAAAAGTTAATACTTGCCTGGGAACAAGGGCCTTGTATGCAAGGGATCTTGCATTCACTGGGGGTAAGTGAAGGACAACCCCAATCAAAACTATGTATTTCTGCTGCTTCAGAAGAACTAATTTCCTCAAGCTGAGAAGAACAGTGAGGGGAACTGACAAGGCAAAAAAACATTTAGTGAGAACACCAAAGGAGGGACTCTCTTAAAGTCTCTATTAAATGGCCAAAACACTATGATTTTGCAATCACAGAAGACAGTAACTTTCCCTTAACAGCTCAAAGGTGGCAGTCAGAAATAAAATGGAAAACAGAGAGAAATGATATAAGTTATGGTAGATATAAATTACAAGTTACAATATCAAAAATTGATAAGGGAAGTTAATAGGCGGGAAGAATCTGTAGTTGTAAGAGCTGAAGACAAATGAAACATTTTAAGTGTGTTAGAAATAAGAGAAAACCCAATGGCGATATTGGCCCATCTGTAAACATAGTTCATAAGTGGTTTTGTGCTGATGCATTCCTGCTGATGCAGGAAATGTAAGAATGTTTAGTAAGTACTTTGGTACTATAAAAGAAACAAGTACGTGGATCTCCTAGGGACTATGAAGAACTGCTCAAGCCTGCTAGTAATTAAGAAAGATAGGAACCATGACCATTCCCTTACCACCAAACTTGGATAACTTTTACTCCCCTGCTGGTGTTTTAATAGACTTTGGAATACTTGTGAATTTCCAGAGGTGTGCTAATGTTATACCAGTAGTCAGAAAAGGACAAGTGCAGTGACAGGAAAATGCAGGCCAACATCAGAATCCTCAAAAGTAATGTGACTAACAGATTTAATTTGAAAAGAAGAAATAACTCCAGTCTTTTTGGTCTCATTTGGTTAAGTGCATATTGATGATTTTGAACTTTTATGACAGTCTGAAAGAAAACATAGTACCCCACAATATCATTAAAACCCATGCTAAATTGACTAAGACTTGCCTAAATGACAGATTACAAAAAGTAGCTGACAGTAAAGAACCTTCATCAGATGGGTATGTTTCTGTGAAAAGGCGGTCACATCAGAAAATGGCACAAAGATGAGAGAAACGGTAGGGTAGTAAGGACTATGTAACCACGTGAAGTAATCTGAATTAAATGGCAAACTGGGCCTTATCCAATAAAATACATTTACAGTTAGTAAATCCCTATAACAAGTGTGAAGGATTGTAGGTGCTGTATACTGCAGGGAGACTGCACTTGCTGAAAATGATTTAGGGCTTGTAGTCATCAACTCATCACAAATCCTCATTCTGACAGTGTAATGAAGGATTAATCTGCATCAGGGGAGTAGGAAGTAGGGAGATAGTTTTATCTCTGGGTATATCACCGATGAGACCAATCTTGTATACTGTGTTCCTGACCATGTTTTGAAAAAAAATACTGAAAAATTGGAGAGGGGGCAGATTAAGAGCTGAAAATGTGATCTGAGAATTGAAGAAAAATGCTGTTAAGTCAGACTTAAACAGCTCAATCTGTTTATCGGATCAAAAAGATTGACTTGATTACAGCATATAAGTACCTCTATGGAGAAAAAATACAGGAGTCTGAAGGGCTCTTTAATCTAGCAGAGAATGGCATAACGAGAAGCTGTGATAGAAGCTGAAGTCAGGCAAATTCAAATGAAGCACTCTATTTTTCTTCTTAAATTGACAGTATGTCACTTGAACAAGCTAACGAGGGAAACAAGAAATTTTTAATGTTTTTATGTCTTCCAACCAGGACAAGATGCCTTTATGGAAGACAGGTTTTAGCCAAGTGCAGGTTACTGCTCTCAGTGCTTGTACATGTATGAAATTTAATGACATGGAAGCAGAGGAGATCAGATATGACTAAGTGGTCCTTTGTGGTATTACTTCATTATTTCTTGTTACACTAAGTAAATATAAGAAGGGGTGGCTACTGGTGAGCATCTGCTCAAGATGATATTCTTTATCAACTGACTGCAATCAGTCTGTATGAAAAACATGACTATCCTGAGTGTGTAGGATTTTAAATGATCACAGGACTTGAGGCATTCTTGGCAAGCATAGTATGAAACATCAAAAGACAATCAACGTTAGTCACCTATTTTCATTTGTCAGTGTACTAAGCTGACAAGGTTTCAATTCATCTGGGTCACAAAGGAGCTCAGAAGAGCTTAAGGAGAAGCTGAAGGGGGGGACAGAAGCATGAATCCATTAAAAACAGGCCATCAGACTAAGATAACATGACAATTAAACTGCAAGCTTTGAAACTCTGGCAGACAAACCAGACAACTAATTCTATATGCAATATTACACTAGTAAATATACATCAGTTTTAAATATTTATATGTTTCTTGCCGAGCTTGTGCATAAATGAATCAAGTTACCTCACCTGAAGCTATGATCCCCCATAATGAGCTGTGGTATGCAATGAAGACTAAAAGGTTTGACACTGACAAGTAATACCTAGCTCTCTGAAAGCAGCCAGGACCACACAACTGAATTGTGTTGCACATAAACTATTGAGAACTACATTTAAACATTAATGAACTAACATTCTTTTTAAATTGTTGTATTTGCTAGGATGTGAACCTGCATCGTCTCTCTTCTGTTCACAAAGTTGATATGGCAACATTTACCTCAATGTCCTTTCTGTTCTAATCATCTGTCCCCCTCCCTGAAGTTTATTACATGAAGACGCAACCTTTTCATCAAGTACGGAACCTCTTCTAAACCACATAGAAAACCAAAGTCCATAAACAGATATTTAAAACAAAACAGTAAAACAACAATACATTCCTTACTGATAGAAGAAAGAATAAAGTGGGAGAGAGAGAGTTCAGTCTGGAGTTAACATGTAAACTTTTTTTCAGTTCCGCAACCCCAAAATCCAAAAAACATTTTTTCCAAACAAGAAAACGGTATTGTCCAAAAAGGACTCAAAGATGTTTAACTGCCTAATGTCACTATGTAAACCTTAGCACCCTATGGATGGTTTTGATTTCTGTATATTATTTAGAAAAATGCAGGCCCTTTAGAAGGTGTTAAAAATAGAAGCTTTCAAAATCACCAGATACTTTTGCAAATCTAACCTGGAAGCTGCATATGGTAGCTTCTTAGCTCTTTCTTTGTCTTTTCACCAGGAGAAACCGTGGACCCAATTTTTAGAATTACAATGTATTCCCAACTCTAAATGGAGTAAACAAAAGCTGCAGGATCACTGAGCTTCCGAAAATCAGATCCTATGACATTAATAATTGAAGTGTCATGGTTACCTCTATTGGTATCAACATCACCTATGGAACTCAAGCATTAGTAGTCTGGTGCAGGTAACTGAGACAGGAAAGAAAAAGGATTAAGAGGTTGAAGGGCATTCATTACTTTTTCGATGCCTAGAGGCATAATGTTGCTATGCTACTGGAGGCCAGCCGAAGGTGAAGACTGATCATTCTATGCAGTAAAGTGAAGAAGTAGCTAGACTCTCAAGTTGCAGCATCTGATGCCTTCAACGGAGCAATATTACATTAACTGGCTGGCAAAACACACTGTTCAGAGCAGCAAGGCTTGAAACAACAAAACATCAATAGGTGAGGCTTGGACCCTAAAGGCATCAGCAAAGACAACAGATCCAGCAGTAGGAATAGTGAATTCAAGCAGCAAAATATGGCTACAGGACACTTTCCAGAGATTTTATTTGGCATATCAGAGGTGATCAAATGTCATTGCCTTGAGACACACATAGGCCTCATCTTCTTTTGGACATAACATCTTCAGATATGCAAAAGTCACATGAAGAGTACTATGAAGAGTACTATGAAGAGTCCAGGTGGTCAAAGCACAGGGAACATTTCACAAACAGCAAAAGCCTCTACATTCTTAGGAGGCAGGGCAAGGAGCTGTCAAATGGTAGAACTGGCTGCTGTCCCTGCAGTTGGTCCCAGGGACAGGATGAACAAGAGACAACAGCAGCCTAAAAGAATCAGAGGCACTGAAAGGACAGCCCACCATTCCACCACAGGCCTGGGCTGGACTAGGGCAACCCCATGTCACCAGCTTTATTCCCACTTGCTGCTCAAATGGAAGCTCACTCAAATTGCTGGCAACTCTTTCGTGGTTTCATAGACCCAGTTTAGATACCCATGTTGTGTATTTAAATTTAGTAAATCACATCTATATTTTCTTGAAAAAAAAAAAAAGTAGGGAAATTTAAATAAAGCTATTTATAACCCTTGAACATGCAACCTTTCAAGACTGACTGTTGTTGATTCACGACAATAATGTTACAGATCTGACTGTTATTATTCCCATGTTTAATAAAAGAAACCTTGCAACATATGTTATTAGAGCATAGGCTACCTAAGGTGCTTGATCTTAAAATTGTAATACTATTTTTGAAGAACCGATACATCTTGTACATTCTCCTTTAATCAGTGTTGGCAAACCAGGTCACCCCATATCCCTTTGCTAATGCTGACTTTGGTGGGATGCAAAAGAATGTAACACCTCATAGGAGGAGGAACCTTGCAGGATTTGGGAATCAGCATACTGTTTCACCCACTATGTTTTAATTAGATATTTTCCTGGGGTGGATATGTTCTCTAGCAAGGATCCTCATGATAAAATAATGCTTAACAAATCTCATTACTCAGGTTTATGAAGTCACTTGCCCCTTCTGTAATTCAGAGGGATTAAATCACTCCTGCAAATTAAAAATAGGACGATCAACCCATTAGAGCAGGGCTTCTGTGTGCTATTTGAATCAGGCAGACAAAAGAGTGAGCAGAAGCAATAAGGAAATCACATTCAAGTATTGTAACAAATAAGTGGGGATATTTCAAATTTCAAGCTCTAATGTCATCTTAAGATCTCATTGATTAGAAAGAAAAAGACTGTATAAGCTTCATTCTTATTGTTTATAGCATTATCAAAATACTTAATAGCCATATAATTCATATTTGTCTGTTTCATTGTGTTCCAGACAGAGAAGCATAGGCAAAAATGACTCATAAAGGAAAGGTGTTTTCATCCTTATGTGTCTGTACTTGATGTTTTTAATAAACAAAGGTACTAGAACGCACATAGCTGCTTTTTTTCTTTTTTGCCTTTTTTTTTTTTTTTTTTTTGACATGCAACTGTGTTACCATGCTTCTTCAAGCATAGAAAGAGGATCACAAAGGAAGGACAGAGAAAAATTAGAGAAACACCAGATACTGCTCTACTGCAGTCCCTGCAGCTAGTGTGGGTATGTATAAGCTATCTTTAAACTAGCGAGCCCGGATATTGCTAATGGAGTAGCAAAAGTAGCACAATGCTCAAGGCAAGCTGCAAACTCTTCCTCAAGGCTGGGTATTTTGCACATGGCCCACATGGAGCTACACCTACTGTAGCCAGAGTGCTACCATGTACAAGGCTGTCCCAGATGGTTATGTGTGCTGGCAGAACAGATCCTTGGTTTATCTTGGAAGTTAGCAGATAAAATCCATGTATGAAGATAACAAAATCTGAAGATTCAATTAGTAAAAAGACAAGGTTTCACCCATCAGGGTCAGCTGCATCAATTAGACTGTCCTATGGTGGCTCTCTTCCAAAATATTTTATAGATACTTTTGAATGAAGCCTGATTCACTAGACACTCTTGAGAGAATGAACTCTGCAAAGCACAACAGTAGGGGAAATGAGGTAGAGAAGGGGAGAACTCTCCACCCTTACATTCTGAAGTGTTGGGAATCTTCAGAAAACTCTATATACTTGATTTTCCACATAAAGTAGCTTGCATGTTTGTTATTTCACAACATAAATAAATAAATAAATCTATCTCATGTTTTTCCAAAAGAACCACAAAGAGTATATTTTGAGCCAGGCTAAATATATGCCATCCTGAAATAAATCTGTGGCAAAAACTGTAATTTTCACATTATCAACACATAAAATGAGAGGCATGAGTATTGTCTCTAGAATCAGCATTTATGTCCTTTGTGCAAGGCACTGTGTGGAAACACTTGGAAGTATATACAAATACAGAGTTTCCTGTCTCTGTAAATTTCAGGAAAAGAATGAAGTTTCTATCAATTCAAGACAGATTTTATATGAATTCTTTTGGTTACAAAACAAGAGTCATGGACCACATAACACTGAGAAGGATGCAAAACAGCAGGCAACTACTGAACCATACTGAGCAGTGTTATTTAGCAAAAGAAAAAAAAAAGGAGCATGTGGGTTCTGCAAATGCAATGACTCCAACATTCACTTGTGCATGGCAAATGTAGAATTCTGTATACAAACAGTGTACATCAAGCATCATGAAACTGCATTCAGAAAAGAAAAAAAAAAAAAAAACACTTCTTTGAGCAATCTTAAGATCTGATGTTACCTGGTGCAATTACTTGTAATTGTGCTAAGACCTGTTATGGACAAAAGTCCGAGGTGAAAGGAAATCTGCTGTATGCAGGCAGAGTAATAGTTGTGGCTGGGATATAGAAACTTGGCAAAGGCGAGAAGGAAACAGATGTCACCAGCCCACACCCAGAACAAAGTATTTTTTTAAAGGTAGCATGTTTTAAAAAATGTAAATACCACATGTAGATTAGAAAGCCAATTTCAGTCAGGTGGCTTACTACTGCTTTGTCTTTTATGAGAAAAGAAGCAGCAGTAAGGAGAGGACTAACTTTGTCAGGACGGTATTAGCTGTATGAAACCAGAAGGCACTTCTGGCCTGTGTCTGCTTTCTCATGATAGCAGAGGCAGGAGTTCAATGGCCCTTTAGGCTCTCTGTATACTGTTGGTTAAAAAGCACAGCTGTGCCAAAGACTGTTATTGCGATAACTGGTGACCTGTTAATTCCAATGGACACACATTCAACTGTAATGAGAATCTGCCATGATCCATCAGGTTTTCACATAGCTTTCAGAGCACTGAACTACATCACCATCTACAAAAAGGCAATGTATGCGACAAGCTGGCCTTGCAAATTCAAGCTAAACAGCAAGAAACAGAGATGACTGGGAGCTGGGCACAATACAGTGCATATCTGGAATGTCTGTAACTTCTTTTTTTCAGTTATTTCCCCCAGCAACTCTTTTCTAGTGAGGAAAAAAAGGTTAGTTTGTGACAAAGCATCTTTTCTAAGATCAAAGGATATAAACAAGAAATATAAGCACCTCTCAGGACAAGAATTATGCTAAGAAGTTCACTCCTGTTAGCATATTTAGCTTTTAAATAACTTTCCAAAAGTCCCTATTGTTAAACAGCTTGCATCCAGACAATACAATGTACAGAAAGATCAGGATACTTCCAATGACTTTCTGAAAGTAAGTTAGCTAGTAGACTTCTTATACAAGCTTGGATCCATATTCCCATCTCCTGTGTCTAGTGTAGTGCCCTGCATCTGGAGTACATTTTATGTTTTGAGACTGAGAATGAGCCAGTGATTTGAAATCGTGATACAGAAAATAATACTAATACTAATAATAATAATAATAATAAGTGGAAATCCTGGCCTTTGAGTAGGAGAAAAGCATATCCTTTTT
Source organism: Anseranas semipalmata (assembly GCA_013399115.1). Taxonomy (NCBI): domain Eukaryota; kingdom Metazoa; phylum Chordata; class Aves; order Anseriformes; family Anseranatidae; genus Anseranas; species Anseranas semipalmata. The sequence continues at coordinate 674,828 of VXAA01002805.1, read as the reverse complement.
ACTGAAAGACTGTAACCCCCGTTTCTGCTTCTTAATGACGAGAAAGACCACTTCCTCCAAAGAAGACACACATAAAAGCACCAGCTGTTTCTGCTGATAGGGCTGAGGGAAAGCTAGGACAGGTCTACCTGAGAAAGGTGCTGATAAAACTTAAGATGTGGTACTTAGTTAATGAGTGCAGCACGACATTTTTTCTGGAGTAGAGTTTTGACATGTGTACCTACAGAGCTTTTGCAATAGGATTAGGATATTAATGAAAAAAGAAACTAGAGTTTTCAGTGTAGAAATGGCAGTGTGCAAACAAATGACAGAAAAGGAGAACTTTGAACCAAGAGGGCCTTTTGACAGTTTTCAGCCACATTTTCACTTTGGCGAAGACATTCACAACTGAATAGTTGAACCTGAGCCTATGTGTTGCTACTCCTTTCACTATCAAACACTTTGGGAAAAACTAGGATTATGTGAACTGGTCTCTTGCAAACAGCAATTCACACTGTATTTTTAAGACTTCTTTCTAGAGAGAAAATTAGAGAAAAAATTATAGTCAGTTGCAAAACAACAGTTGCAGCTTGAAAAAATGGTTCCGAGTCCTGGATCTTTCAGTTATGTGGACCCTTTTTCATAGGGTGTGCTGGTCTCAGACAGCCCAAGGAGGAAGAGGGATTCATTATTTCCAATAATTTTTTTTTACTTCATCATTTAGAACTGACTTTGTCCAGAGACACCCTCGATTCAAACCTTTAAGGAATTCTTTGCTAAGACATCTTTTCTCTTGAGCGCTCTTTGGAGTTCACAGATAGAGAAAAGCAGACTGTGATTGCTCACTCAACCGGTTGTACTCAAAACAGTAGAGATGACAACACTGCGTAGTCTTCTGTGCTTGACAACACAGAAGGATACAGATACAAAAATCTACTGTACGGCCATATCAGAAAGAACAGAGCCAAATGAGTCACAAAGCACGAGGCCCACCAGCAATGCAACTGAAAGAAAACAAAATGACCTTCCACCTTTGTTTTAGGAAAGATGCCAGTACCATTTTACAAATAAACTGAACTATAGGGAATATCTGACAAGTATATAACTCTAAAATATATAAACATACATACTGGTAAAAATTAAACAAAGAGCAAATGCATCATTTTAACACGTTCTTTCAGTGCCTACTTATGTAAAGTAATACAGAGTGGTATATAACACATTTAGGCATAAAGATGCCATTAAATTATATACTCCACAACCAACTGTGGTCCATTAAAACCAGTTACATTCCCTCCTGAATCATAACTTACTTCAAACATTTAATGTCAACAGCAACATAAAACCAAAATATGCAATTTCGCATCATCTGTGTTGCATCCTCCACACAAGCAATCCATTTCTAAAGGGTTGAGTTTCAGTGTCATTGTAGCAGTTCAGACATAGAAAAAATAACAAAATCACTGAAACAGATTCTGTTACCACTGGCATTTAGAAGTGCTAAATCAGTAGCTCAAATCAGCATGCTTAATTGCCTTTTAAGATAGGGCTACTTATATTGATATAGATAATTATTCTTAATCATGTAGCTATTTGATCCCTCTTTGAAGGTCAATCCCTGCAGTTCAGAACTTTTCATTTAATAGTTTTACTCCACTAATATAAATTGACCCACTCTAGAAAAACTACCTGAGATTACTTCCAATTATACAAGATGACTCGCTAGGGCCATTTGTTTTTTTATTACAGTATTTGGACAATGGACACAACTGCTATTATTTTTGACCCTTCTCTGTAAATCCATTAATATATTTTTCTAATCCCGGTCCCTTGTTACTCAGTTCATTTACACTGACGGAGTGGCAATAAAGGCTTTAATCCATTTCAGATGTCAAACAAATTCTTGCGTACCCTCAGTACTAGAATGAATGGCACTAATGGTGCCACTAGTTTTCAAGCAGAAAACTCTATTGATAGAAAACAGGAATTTTTGCTTAACAAGTCTAGCCCGGGATATCTTCTACACTTTACTGCTCCCATTTTTTTTCAGAGGCTAGTTTTAAGAACTGGTGCAGTAATGGAACCTCAAGTGTCCCAAAGTGTATACTCTTTTTGTCTTCCAAAGAAAATGAAAGTTTGTTGGAAGAAATATATAAGTGTCTGACCCGGCACAGAATCATTAGAAAAATATCACATTTTTAATTTTGTTACTCTGAGGCTTTTTTCAGTATTCTAATTCTCACTACAATAAAAGCCAGACACTAATTAGTTTTATAATAAGGCAGGCTATCAAAAAAGGAGAGAGCTAATTAGTATTTTCTCCCTTACCAGTCCAAAAATTCAATTCAATAAAAAGGTTACAGCAAAATGGTAAAAACATGACTGCATTCAGGGGTTTTCCAGAATCTACTCGGCACTAAAAAGAATATGGAACTTTTCTTACCTTAAGGTATTAGAAACCAAGTATTTCCCATGTATTAGGAACAAGTCATCCATTTATACGTGAGACTTTCAAAGGTTTGCAACTCAGAGTTCAGTTTACTTGGTGATTTGTGTGCTGAAATGCCATAGTTTCTGCCGTGTAACTGCTAAAGGACTCTTTCACAGCCCCCTCTTTGCTGTGTCCCACTCCAGAATGCTGTATATAACCTCTTGGTGTAAAGAATAGACTGAACCTTTCACTTGATTTCTCTTTTACAGCATCTACCCATTGGCTTGCTTTTGTTTTATTTAAAGGCCAGAAGCATATGGTCTTTAGTGGCCTTGAAACCCCATGAGGTAATTTAAGAGACGTTGTCTATGATCCAGAGTCTAAAAGTTAGCCTAGTTTGACAGCAGTCCCACCTAGAAGGTTTTAATTTATAAAAATGCGTAGGAGAAGCCAGATTTTCTATCTGATCCTTGCTACTATAGACAACAACGGTGAAAAAGAAGGTAAACACATATGGTGGCAACAGAGGAAAGCCAACAGACCAGACTCCTGTGCTAGTCACTGATGAGCCCTTTCTCCTTCCTCTTGAAGCAAGGACGAACTGGAAAACAAACAAACATAAAAAGTTGGATTATTTTCTGACTCTTTGTTTGTTTGTTTGTTTGTTTTTCAATTTGACAATATTTAAAAGATCTGACAAGATCTCTGTTACGGTGGGTGAATCGTCAACATAAGATGGGTCTGAGAGTCTATGTCCAGTCAGTTCCTAGTGTGTCTCACTATCATTGTGTCCATAACTGATACTACCAGACAACTTCATTAGCTGTCTCAGAGGATAGAGGCCAGTGAGAAAACCGGAGGAGGATAAATCCAAATCATGATGCATCTTGCTCAGGCATCACGTTAAACTTGTCTCCAGGTTTGGAACCAAAAAATTTTTTCAGGGGAGACTGGCAGGGAAGGCTTGGAAGGTTTTGGTCTGCATCAATAGCATGAGGGATTGTTTACTCTGTAGGACCTTCCAGACTTCTTTGGGGGACAAATTCCCCTGATACTTTAGTCTGAACACACTTGTAATGCCCCCAGTCTCTTCTGCTCTCTTCCTGTGGCATGGTGTGCTTTTGTGTTTCTGGGTTTTGTATTACGAACTTTTATGTTACCACAGATTTGTGAGAAGTGTTCTGTGGCTCCTGGGATATACGCAGAGTAGCATTTCTGTTGGTTTGTCTGTACTAAACATTTATCACGAGGCTGCCTGCTACTGCAAAGGACTAAATTTGATGGCTCAGGTGCTTCCTTCCAGATCCCTGTTCCCTCTAGATGGCCCTTCCAGTTTATGCATTAGCCAACTTCAAGGACAGCTCCCAGGAAACGTGCTCCAAATCTGCCCTGCCCAGCCACTGAAAGGAAAACTAGGAAGTATCCAGAGCCATCAACACAGCATGTGCACAGTATTGCTGTTAAAATAAACAATAAAAGCAGAGATTTCTCAGTCTGACTGCAGCTGCTGCTGCTTCCACCATCTCCTTCCTCACCCCAGGGAATCAAACTTCACACTGCAGATGTTTTCACAACACGTCCTCCCGCCCAGTTGCCTGATATATTAAAACCAGACTCAAAACAACATGTTTTTTTCCATCTACCTTTTTCTCTAGCTGATCATAGTCCTTGGTCTGCAGATTTTATTCCTTTCCCTCCTGAAATTTGCCATCTCATTTCAGACATTTTTAACCTCAGAAAACCTACTGTCATTGCCACATGTGCAATTCCAAAGACAATAGTAAAGGTATGTATAGTAAGTAAATGGTATACCAAGTAAATGGTATTGAGGATAAATGGCATAATCGATGTGCTACCTAGACCCTGCCCTGAACTAGTTTAGGAATTACAAGTAAAAAGTCTGTCCCATACAACTCAAGAGAATGAATCACTATTAACTGTAACTGAGTCAGATTTTCTGCTGTGGTGACTAAAGCTCTGAGTAAAGTACTTTAATACTGAAAGCTCCCTCTATGACCACCATCAGAGGACCTGAATCAATTAGTGAGGTATTTGGAGGAAAATATGAAGACATAAGTAGATCCACATTTATACACATACTCCCACACACCCTCCTTTACCCATTCTCCATCTTCAATCCATCAATATACCTGACCCACTTTCTAAATCCCTGTTGTTGCAGATGTTGCTGATGCAAAACCTATTTCAGCTTATCGAGACTATACATTCATCAGAAAAATAATGCAGTGCAGCAGTGTCTTCTTCTGTCAGGAGCAGCTGGAATTATTGCTTACTTGGTCACCCCAAGGCATTCATAATTGGGAGGCAGGAGAGTCATGTGCCAAGATGGGCTGTAAAAGACGCGTTTTATGCCAAAAGCAGGTTGGGAATGTCTTTGTGAGTACAGCAAATGGTTTCATTTATACCTTAATGAAGGCAATTTTCTTGGATTTCATTTTTGTGGTTTGCATTGAAGCATTTGATCTGGTGCAATAAAGATTCAAGTAACATACATTTATGATGGCGCAGTACCAAAAATTGTTACTTCTGTCTGAAACAAAAATCATAATTCCATGCTAAAGAAAAAAAATCTCCACAACAGCTCACATTTCTGAGTATTCAGATATGAATCAGAGGATTTAACTTCACAATGAATTAACGTTAGTTTAACCAAAACTGATTTTCAATTCATTTAAAGTCATTTAAAATGTAAGTTAATTTAAATTAATTCAAACACAAAATGTGTTAGTATAAACCCTGCTCACCAAGTTTAAAACAAAATCACATTATCTCCCAATGTGCCTGATAGCTTGCAACACCAGAGAAGGCGGTTTTCCGTGAAGATGTCAGACTGTGAATGAGAATGGCTGAGCATGGGTACACATTTCTTTCTGCCAGGTCTCCTACAGGAATAGGAGCTGCTCGCAGACGGAGCGTAGCAAACAGCAAAGGGACTGTAAGATTTTAAACCAGTGCAGCTGTTTTCTTGGCAACTGCTTAGGCTGAACAGCAAACACACAGTTCTAGCAGCTTCACCAAATGGATGATAAGTTATCAGCTGTCACATTCCCTTGTTTGGCCATAGTCTCAGTAGAGCTACCAGTGATGAAAGGAAATTAGCAGCCTAGTTCCAGATGAAGAAGGCTTGTAGGCAAGGTTGCCTCTCCTTGCTCTTTCAGCGATGCTGCTCACTGCATCCAGCCCAGGTTCACCACCAGGACTGTGCTCTGCAGTTTCCCAGTGGAGCTCCCTCCTGTCCTCGTCTCTCTTCGAGGGGTGACTGAACAGACAGATTCTTCAGTCCCTGAACAAGCCTGACAGGAGCCTCCCCCATGTCAGATGGAATTATTATTTATTACTTACTACGTAATATTACTTGTTACCAATTATTAAACTGTACAGGTTCTGTGTATGGATGGAAAGTAGAGGAGGGACACTTGTCTTCAGGCTGAGGAGGCCCAGGTCAAAGTGAAACCCAGAAGTGAGCTGCAGGACTCTCCCCTCACCTCTGACAACACTGTGGCCATTTCTGTGAACAACTGGCCTGGGAATCAAAAGTGTTAAAAGTCTTCAATGGGGTACATTGTAGACTACTGACTCCCAAACTTTTTACACTACGCCCCCCTTCAGTGAACAAATAATGCTTTTGCAGTTGATCATAACCTGTGGCTCTTAGGCAGTCCTCTTAGAGCTCCTCTGCTTCACAGAGGGCTCTGCAGAGCACTGGGCTAGCATTTCCCCATCCACACATGTGAGTGCGTGCCAACAGCACCCCAGAGGTCCGTGTGTTAATTTTCACTGCGTAATATCCTCCATGATCTCAAACACCTCTATAGAGCATTCAGAGAAGTCTCTCTGCAAAGATCAAGGTGCAGGACTGGGGACAAAGACAATCATTCACAAAGCTGCACCATAATAAGCTCTTTCCTTATACCTCTTCCTAGATAAATAAAACCTACCTCCAAATGATCAAATACTACTCAAAAAAAAAAAAAAAAAAAAAAACATTTTTCAAGGATATTATCAACTTCTCTGCTTATCAGAAAACACATTAACTGGAATTTTCTAGGAAAAAAATAGGACCTGGAATCCCCAGATGCCTTTATATTTTAACCCAAGTGACTGGATTATTATTATTCTCCTAAAAGCAGAAAAATAAATTAAGATAATAGTCATGACACGAAGGAAGAGAACACTGATCCATTTTGACACTTACGGCTTTCAGATCATAGACCTGTGAAAACAATACTGTCCTGTCAAGCTATAAAAAAATGAACTGGATGAAAATCACCTAGGGAATGCTAATTAGTGCTATGCTTCTCTGTCCATCTCTGACCTGCCACATGTTGAACTTCTGCTTCTTTTCACTGCAACAGAAAGTGCAAGGGTGAAATTTCTGACATTTGTTGCTCGGCTGCATTGACCATTATAACAATAGATGAGGTTATAGGAGATATATTTGTTAGGTCATCATATAACTGAGCTGAAAAACATGCATTTTTAGGGATGAGAAGGAAGGCTTTTACCAAAGCACAGGATTATGGCTACACGATCAGAATTGTACAGGACAGAGTACCTCAAGGCAAAAGCCTGAAAATACTTGGCTCAGAGCAGCAACATGCAAATGCACAGTTTCCGTAGGAAGAAACTATTTTGGTCTAAAAAGAAATTACTTAAGATTGAAACTGGGGCAACATCTCCAAGTCTTTTTTTTTTTTTTTTTNTTTTTTTTTTTTCTTGAGGGAGCAAAGGTTTCTTACCCCACTTATGCATTCATAGTCACAGAATATGAAATCCATCCAAAGCCAATGGAGTTAGGAGAGAGGGAGTGTCTTCACATCTTTTCTAAGTTTATTTACTATTGATGGAAATTGCTAGCTATTAATAGCAAATGTTCTTTGCCTTGCTGGTCAGCATTGTTGATAAATCATTATCATTATGATCCTACCATCACAGTAATCTTCATCATAGTGTGCAACAGTGGAACTTAAAATACCCAAGAAGTCCAATCTTAATAACTATATACTGTAACCTAAGCAGGGCCAGAGTACTGACCTGATTTCTGGACCATGATCATCAATACCATATAGGTGTTAGCATGCCCCAAGCCCACTTCTCACTCATGCTAACTCCCACTCTTATAGACTCTGCCTGGGCTTAGTTTTGGGGATGGCGTAGTAATGGTATGTTCTTAGTAAGTTATTTGGGCTCTGTCATCATTTTTTTCAGAGGGAAAGAGAATTTAGGCATGTGAACATGAGCTAAGCTACACTACTTGGCCTAAGGGTAGAGAATGCTACCTGGCCCATTTTACCTAGTATTAGAGACATAGTCACTGCCCCTGCAGCACCTTTACAGCAAGGTGCAGCAGAGGCCAGTCTTAAGGCCAAATTCGCCACCCACACTAGTTGTCTGCCCTCTAGATGGCTTTGTGCAGAATCCATTGATGGTCAGAGAGGAAGCCAACCTTGGATGTGTCTCACGCTACACAGGACACTTACAGGTGTACTTACCTACCAGATGGGCTCTGATGTTCTGTGAGGCTCACTCTGAGTTCAGTCCATCTCCTCACTGAGACTGACGCAATTTTAATAATTAAAACTTGGTCAAGAGGATTTATTTTTAAAAGGCTCTCTGAAAGAGAATAGATACGTATTTAGGTGTGACAGAACCACAACTTTTTCCAACAATGAAAGTCATCTAACACTCTCAGGAAATCTGTAAAAGGTTTACTGAGACTTCACATCATCACAGCTTAGATCACAAAAGTAAGTGTTTTTATTTGCAAGAGGAAGAAAAATGAAAACTAATTTTAGGCTAAATTTTTTCCACAATGTTTAATCTAACGTGGACATTTTCAGCTCCAGCAGTCTATGCCCAAGTGCAATGGATGCGACTATGTATTTATTTATTTATTTTTAACAATAATAGGACAGCATATAACTTTTGTTTTGATTCCTTTTCAGAAATGTTCCCTATATTGATATTCTTATAATGCTACACCTGCATCAGATATGCAAAACATTTTGAATTGTTTTAGCATCATCAGGTAGATGAAATGCTACGAAGTGGACAAAGTGCATGAAATATTAAATAGAGACCAAGTGAAAAGCAAAGGTGCTAAGATAGGTATTTGGATAAGGAAATGAAAAAAAAAAAAGAACAGCAGGAGCAAGATTCCTCAGAAATCCCATTCCCTGCAATATCAGTGACCTGTGCAGATCCCAATCACATCAGACTCTCTGCAAACCCTGAGGGCAAAGGATGGGAAAAGTCACAGAGTTCTCCCAGGCCGCTGAGATGAAGACAGGTCTCAGGAAAGAAGAACATACCACTGCAAAGGCTAAAGGCCAAAGGAAGCAGGCAGAGGACCAAGCTCAGGTCCCTCTGCCAAGAGAATCCAAAAGAGCAAATTCCAAGTCCCAGAAATATCAGACAAGAATCCCTAAACAGAGATAGCAATTGAGAGCATATAAGGACATGGTACCCATTGGGTATGTGCACACAGATGGAGAGGCCAAGACTGTGAAGTTCAGAATCAGATTCCCAGAATTCAATTTTTAGGGTATCAGTGCTCAGGCATAATGGAAAAGAGACATGGTCATGAATCAAAGAGCCTGGATTTAAGTTCTGGCAGCTAATTGGAGGAACTTGGGGTGTCAGTAAATGTAGAACTGCAGACTCTGGACCTGAAAATAATAAATCAAAAAAAATTTTTTTTTGAAGGTTCATATGTCAGACCAGTATATGCAAGATTAATTTGCAGGAGGGAAATAAAAACTCTATGGCATAGATAACAACAGGGATCTGCAGAGGGGACATCAGTAATATTCTTAGATTCTGTGATTTATGCAGCCAAAGTACCTATTTCCTGTATATTGTGCCTTCAGATTCCTTAGCACAGCAAACACTTTGTTTCAGAGTCACTTCCACCTATTAAAGAAGGTATTCACATAGCCATCACTGAAGAAGATCATTTTATTTTGTTTTGTTTTGTTTTTTTCTTCCTGATATCAGTCTTTGCAAACTGCTTCTTTCCCAATATTCAATCCCAAAGCCTTCAGTGTGTGTTATAGCAGTGGATCTGGCTCTTGCTGAAGAAGTTCTGGAAATCTCTTTCAAATACTGGATCTCTTGAGAAGGTGTATCTGTGCTACATGGCAGCTCTATGGCCTTGACCCTTCACAGCCCATGCACCAGGTGCAACAACAGGCAGATTACAGATCACGTTGGTCACGTACATCCTCCATCACCAGGTTCCACAAAGCAGGAGAAAGGGTAGAGTGTTATAGAGTAGATGGCTAAGACAAAGGACAGGCAGGTGAGGAAAACAGGATGGGACTCTGTGGCAGGACTCTTGAGCAATCATGAGATTGGACAGATCTGTGATTTCCTTAATCTAAGATAAAAGGACCATGTTATCCTTTCAGGAGTAAAAAAGTTTGAGGCTCTTAATCCTAATGACAGTTACCCTAATAACATCCTAAAAATAATTCTAATAGCAACCCACAATAACTGAAAGGTCAAACAAGAATTGCTCTTAGCGTTAGCTAATCTAGTTCATTTACGATTTTAATGATATCCAACCACCTTAAACACTGTTCTTTGGGCCCTCTTGAGCATATCTGAGAAAGTGTTCACTGGGCCTCCCCATCCTAACCTGCAGGGAGGGAATTGGTGTTAGTCACCACAGAGCCAAATGTGCAGGCACCAACATAAATAGTCAGCCTGAGCTGCCTAAACTTGACTGCACCCTTCATATATTTGCAGCTATGAATACTGAGGGGGCTCGTTCTCAGTTTCTCAGACCACTTGCCAAGCAGGAGACACTCACAATGAAGCACACAAAGAGAGGAAAACAGGACAAGAGGCTTCCTGGATGGAAAACATCTGATCAGATTTCTTCTGTATCAAAAGGATTATACAAACAGATCTTTCCGTATTCAACCCATCAATAATTTACAATAAAATTAGCATATACTTAAAATCTCCTACACACAGATGGACTAGAAAACTTCCGCGAAGCATTACACAATCAAGATGCCAGACGCAAGAGACCAGGGATCAATAGCAGGAGCTGCAGCCAGTACAGACAGAAGGGTCTAATAACCAACTCACACTGACACTGACTGAAGATTCAGCTAGCAGCAGAGAGCAGCATGAAGCCACCATTGAACGGAACTTGCTTTCTGATGTTCAACTAAGAAGGGAAGACAGCTGACAGGACTGAAATGGGCTCTGTCACAGTTAGGAGACCAACTTTATTCTCTCACTGGTGCTATAAATATTCCCTCGGTTTAACTGTTTTCCAGCAGTAAGTGCACAGATGCATCAGGAGAGAGACGTGTTTTTTTAGAAGGATTTCAAAATTGCTGTCTCAATGACTTGCTTTTAGGGGGGCATGTACATGCCAATCCAGATTGGAAAATTATGATTTTAAATGGCCTCGTTTGAAGCCCCACATTTGTGGGTAGTACATCTTGACAAGCAGAAGAGAATTATGGTATTTACCAATGTGCAAAAATGTGCTGTTGACTAGAAGTAGGTACAATAACATTTTTGCTTCATGGTGTATTGATAGAAAGTAAAAAATACTATCTAAGTGCTCAGCTAGCCCTGTGCAGTGTGAAATGCACTGGGTTCTGTTCTGCTTTCTTTTGCATCGTATGCTAACAGCTCCCCAGGCAAAGCACAGAGATGTTCTGTACTTCATGTGACATTCTCACCTACCTTGTACATTTGAGCATACATTGTACTGAGCCTGCTACAACTATCTAAGATTATAGTAAAGGTCATGTAGATTTCTACAGTGACAAATCCAAAAAGAAAACTGTTGCAAGGAGAAAAAGAAGTCAAACTGAAACTCTCTGGCCCACAAAAAAAAAAAAAAAAAAAAAGGGTTCTTACATCCAAAGCAATGTGCTGGAGCTGGAGCTGTCTGAGTAAATGCTGCTAGATTTTTCAACAACTTCACTATATCATTAAAACTTGCATATGAAAGCATCCCATAAAAAGCATGTCTCAATGCAATCCAACACATTTTCAAGCACTGAGCTGTTACAATCTGGAGTCCTACTAATTAAGCCTTGCAGGTGAAAAAAAAAAAATCCCCTGCAGGAAGCATTCAGATTTTCTAAACTTTTCTCCATCTAGTTTTCTTTGTGTAACTTGTGCAGTTGGCACCAAACATGCATTGCTGTGGTTTTCCTGGCATGAGGTTGCTATGGCAGAAGTCCATGTTGTTCAAGTGATAAAGCTGCTAAGTACCAGATGCACAAAAAGTCTAGGGCATCTACATTGCACTTGTCTTTGTATATACCACCCAACCCTGAAGCTCAGATACATAAAATCTCTGCTAGCTGCCTGCTTCCCCAGTTGGCTCATAAATCCACAAGTCCCTCAAGGGACTCAAGTGTAAACATGAGTGTTTCCCAAGTATCTAAAGTACTTCTGGCCATGCACACAGATACTTAAATCTTGACATGACTCGGCAATCAAGTGCCAAGCCCTGCTGGGTCCCACCAGTTGGTGTTCCAGCTGGTGGGTGATCCAGCTGGTAGTCTATCAGCACGTCTAAAGGAAGAGTGTCACTTCTGCCTAACAGATGAACTACTGCTCCCCCTTATGTACAACAATCTAGAGGTAAATTCAGCAAATAAGGCAACAGAAAGACATTCAAAGCCATGTCCTGCCTGGTGGCATGCAAATTTGCCTCTCCAGAAAACTGCTCTTATCGTAAGGGACTGGCTATTTTAAGAGACAGACGTTTTCACCATCTCTCTGGCTGAGCCTGCTTCACTTTGTATAAAAAATTAAAAGCGCATTGGGTGAAGGAAAGAAACCTGACTCTGTCACCTAGTTGGCAGGATTCTCCCCAGGGAGTTCTCATTCCCAGGTCTATAGAAGTGACTACATATTTTGCAATAAAGAGTTACAATAAACAATGAAAGCAGTGATGAAGAAGAGATGGTGTCCCAAGACCTTCCACAGGAGAATCACTGATTACAAGGCATATCGCCCCCCCATGTCTTTAATTATTAAAAAAAAAAAAAAAAAAAAAACAGAATGAGAATGAGGGGGTGTAAAAGAAGTGCTGTCCCTTACTCTCAGATCAGGGCAGTTTCATCAGGAAAGATGAGTCAAATCCCATCAGGCAGAGCAGAACACTGTGCCCTGGTGTCTCTGCATGCTGGCCCTAGCCCCTGAGCTGCCGTGCTGCTGCATCATTCTTTAAACAAAAAGGACCAACATAAATTTAGGCTTAAGAAAAATGTGTACTGCAAGCTGAAGAGTGACCGATACATAACAAATCTCACACTCTTACAATATACTGATTTGTATTCTAGCACTTGTACCCAGGGACACCAGCAGCCTCTAAGTTTGGTTAGCTTACCATCCAGCAACCATTTTACAGGTGAAAAGGACACCCGGAGAGTCACTGTACTGTACTGTTTAGACAAGCAGCTTCTGCTTGTTTTCTTTCACAGAGAGAAATCTCTGAGTAATCAGCATCATTACTGCCTCCTTTTTGCTTACCTAGGCTCATTAAAAGGATTAGACCGATCAGCAAGGGGCAGCAATTTAACTGGTGCATACTTTATAAACAAAGCTTCATCAATTTCCTTCCATTTCCTCCGATATTTTTTGCCTCTGCTGCTACGTGAAGAACACTGTGGCCTGATCTTCCCCACGCAGGACTTCTGTTCTTAAAGAGGCAGTATTTGTTATTTGCTATCTCAAATACAAAACATGTACACATTTTAATCCTTTCCATCAGCCTAACATCTCTATCTATAGTAGGTCTAAGATGCTTATCATTCTCTTGGCTGAGTGGCTGCCCCTTACATGGCAGAGAATATTAAATGCTCCTTAAATCCCATTACAGTCAGAGGAAGATGAGTCACTGACTGCCAACTAAAATAACAGTGGCATTGAAGTCGTTTTCGGTGACTATTGCACAAAGCCTATGGAAAAAGTCAGGATGAGTGACACCAAGCAAGAGTCTATTGGCAAAATCTGTCTCTTTACAAAGCAAGATAGTAACGGTGGCTGAGATTAATGATCTAAAGATCACAAAGCATATATACACTTAAACAGAAACAAGCCACAAGCATTTCTGAAATGCAACAAAAAGCACTTTGAAAAGCTCTCATATGGTACAGAGCAATGTTAGGGGACAAAGAAGCCAACTTTTCTCATCCATCTGAAGGAGAGATTTGGCCAGGGGACATGAAGGGTCAGGCCTGTTCTACCTCAACAATAAAGCTAATGAACATAGACCATGTAATGGCTATGGGCAATAACAACCATTCCCTTTAGCAGGGAATTAGCCTAATTCTCTTTCCTATACCACTAGGGCACTGTTTGGTGCTGACCTGGAATGGGGAGCGCAACCTATTGCCCTGAAAAGCATTTCTTCATTTCAGGAGAAAATTTTCTTGCTAGTTTGCTATGTGAGCAGGCACCCTGCCTGGCCTGCCAATCTACCTGTAAGTAGCTTGTAAGTCTGATGTGATACTACTGCTTTATAGTAGAGGATAACAGCAGAGAATTCTTTGTCTGTGGATTTGACTATAGCTGGATACTTGCATCTCGCAAATGAATGCTGAAGTCCTTGTTCCCCTCATCTCAGTGGGATCTCTTCCAGAGAGGTGTCAAGGCATAAGGATGCAGCTCTCAGGATTTCTGCTCTTCTAAACAGCATCTTAAAATTCTACAGCTATTGTTAAAGAAAATCTAATGAATAAGATTTGGCATGAAGAAACAGGGCAGGCTTTAGATCTTCGGTTTATTGCATTTCATTTACTGATTTTCCTTGCATGGGACTTAAGATACAGCTCTCTACAGCAGCAGCAAATATTTCGATTTCTAATAAAAAAAAACATGTTGATTATGCAGGTCAATGGATCCACAGTAACCGTGACATTACTTGTGACAAGTGATGGGAACAGTGGATATTTTTCGCTAGAGATAGTAAACAGAGAGACAGCTGAAAATTGGAGCCAACACTGGAAGAGATTAATGAGAAACTAAATGATTTACAAGTACCATGTCCTCATTTGACTGGGAATTAGATAAATTAACCTAAAAAAACAATGCTTTAATGAAGCAGAAGAACAACTCCACAAACATATCACAAATGGACTTCAGGGGAAGGGAAGGAAAAGAGAAGGGAGAAAGAAAGACAGTCTACATTTAAAATGTGCTTGGCAACCCAATGGACATGGTAACAATTCAAGCACAAGCCCTTAAAGATGTTTCTTGAGGATGACAGGCAAGGAAGGTGTATCTGGTAGATAGTAACCTTCATCTAGGATAGCTGGTACAACTGTTAAAAAGAGATACCTTGCATATGAGAGAGTCTTATAAGACAACTGGGATATGCTACCCAAAAGGCTAACAGAAGTTTAATTTTAAACATAATAGACTTGCCAGACAGAGCAGAGTTGTAAATGCTTGAGGTAGAGGTTGGGTTAGGGGGAAATTAGCCTGTATTATGGAAGAGATTTTTGGGGACCTTCTGGGATACTCTCCCATACAAAAGAAACGCAAAAGCCATCCAATTTTTCCCACTTCAGCAAATTTTCATAGACAAAACATGAAAGGTATTAATTCTATACCAAAGTTAAAGGTGTATATGAAAAGTAATACTTCTTGGGAACTTGCAAAAAGTTACCATGTAGCAGAAGTTGAACAAAGGAAATAGCACAGATAGATTTCAATAATTATCATCACCAGATCCATTTTGCAGGCACTGAATTCTGTCTGCTCATCGCCATAGTCAAAAAAGGGTCTATAGCTGCAGCAGAGTATAGCATCTATTTAGATATTAGTGGTTCTCCCTCCAGCCTGTTGTTTTAATGACAGAATTTTCACTGAACCTGGAACTGAGGGCTACTCAGAGCTTGGTTTGTCTTAATTACTTTAACATGCCCAAATCTTGGCTAGTTTACTGTGCCCTGGTTCCTGGAAAACTAGAAACGATTCACAAAATATTTTTGCTGGCCAGTTCTATTATCCCTGCAATCCATTAAGGTGATTCAGCCATATCTTGTTAATTAAAAATCTGTACGATTTTACATCGGTTTTGCCATTGGTGGGAGTTTGAAGCTGAAATAGCTATGTCTGCATAAGATACTCTATTTAAACTACTGTTTAACCTGCTCAAAGCTTCCTGCTCTAGCACGTAATTGTTTACATCATAATTAATATGTACATTGCTAAAAGCATATTCTTCTGAAGCTGTTCTCAGTCTTGAGCCACGAATAAAAAGCAAAAAATATTTATTTTTTTCTCTGGTTCAGCCACCAAACCAACAAATGGAAAAAAAAAAAAAAAAACATTGTGTCTCAACACTTAACTATTTTTATTTCAAATTGAAAATTATTTTTAATATGGAGCATATTCAAACAATTGCTTGATAAGAGGGGAACAGTAAGAATCCCTCTGGATGGATTCAGGTCTCTCTTGTAAAGGATGCTATCTGGCCTCTTTTTGCTGCTGCAATGTATGTTTCTGTATTACTGTGAAGTAAAAATGTTTCAACAGAAGGAAGTCAGCACACAGTGTCCTAGAGATGAGCAACAAAGGCTGTTCCAAGACATGAGAACCACTTTTGTGGTTTAGGTTCGGCTTGGATTTGAAACCTCCTCATGTAAATCCCAGGCAAGAACTACTGGAATATGGAGAACAGAAAGGCACCCCCCCTTTCCTTGTTGTTGCAAGTGGTATCCAAGTTCCTTTCTGAATCAATTTTCTAATGCTGAAGTACTCGTGTCTGGATAATATCAGAACCATTCTTGTCAACATTTCCTCTATCTTTTTCATTTTGATTTGTTTGCTTGCCTTAGCCAACATCATTTGCTGAATTCATCTCAAATTCAAGAATTGTTCTGACCAACAATATGGTCTATGTATTATTAAAGGAGGGAAGGAAGCAAGAAAGATGCAATTCTGTTCCAGGTAAAGGCATTTTAGAGGTATCGTACATGTAGAACAGGTTAAGGAACGTAACAGGGACAATGAGATGAGCTGTCCCTTCAGTGTGACATATAGCCAATTTTAACAGCATACTTAGAACTACTGGAGAATCAAATTCATCTCCGTGTAGAAAATTGCACTTAAACCTTCAAAACAAGGCTCTAAGTGAGACATAAATGATTGTCTATGCCTTTTTCTGACTCTTGAATGGAGCTGAATTTCCTCCCAAGTGGTTAGGGTAAATATGAATACTCTTCTGAAAACCTGCAGAGATGATGCAGGTAAGCAGAATAATATTTGTTTTAACAAAAACTTTGAAACAGAGGGATGTTGTGAATTCCTCTTAAGCCTCCCCATTTGCAGAAGTGCCCTTAGGATTAATTCTGGTAAGCATATTCATGCTGTGCTTCTTCACTGTTTGGTACAGCCACAGCCATAAAAGCAAAGTGGATTTTTTGTATGTGCTCCAGAGGATTTTCTTTTCAATTCTATTTGGCTGCTTAGGTGAAACAGAGCAGAAACATAGTATCCAAAAAGCATCAAATGCCTCTAAAATGCCTTTATTAGGGCATTTTAGAAGAGTCATAGATCTTCTTCAGGTGTGATCCAGTTTTTGGTCCAATCAGCACGCAAGCATATTTTTCAAGGATTTTACTGTGAAAATAATGCTGTCATGGAGCAGCACAAAATAATGTTTACCCAACGTTCCATAAAGCACCCATTAAAATCCAGTCTTGCTAGGTGCTTAGTAATCTGATGAGAGCTGAAGTTGCCTCTGTGCTTTGCACAAAGGCGCTCAGTCTACAGAAGCAGGATCAAATAGAAGAGAAAACAAGAGAAAAAGAAGAAATACGTTTCCCTTCTGTTCTGCCTTAAAGATATTTGATATCAATGTCGGTAATGCTGCAATGAAGTTAAATCTATTCCACAATTTTGTATTCTCAAAACAAACACATAGTGATTTATTTTCTTCATATAAAAAGTATGTCTATCTAACGGAGACAGTTATAAAAGGGGTAACTTCCAAGGCACAGGGAACGTGTTATGTGCTTCCTAGATCTCTCTGAATGTACACAGTACAACTGTCAGTCTCAGTAGGCAGGCAATGAAGGAGCACTAAAGCCACTGCTCTACTGGCAAGGAAATGACTGATCTCTGTGTGCAAGGCCAGCAGTGCTTCTTCACCTCTCTCTGAAGACAGACTCCCCACCTGGCAGGACAGGTTGGGTAGCGAGCAAGCTGCCGCAGCACAAAACACCACCAAGTGGTCCCACTTACCAAGGGAGTGCAGAGCACGTAAAGCATTTGTGGGACTGCTGAAGGGAAGAAATACTTGCAAGAAAACATGAGTGTATTTGACAAGAAGGCAGGAGAAGGAAGAGGGGAAAGGATAAGAGCATCTATGGGATCAGGGGTGCAAGAGGAGAGACATTTGTAGCTCCACTTGGAGTACCTTTGAGATTCTTCCTACGAAATTCAGTGGGACTAAAATTTTTCCTGGGTGTTTAAAAGATATTTTGGAATAAATTGGAAGCCTCAAGACAAGCCTCAATATGAAATCACTCTGATAGACCAGTAAACTCTAAAAGGAGGAAAATCAGGTTCCAAATGAATGAAAAGCTCTGTGTGCCCTGCCATAAATACACAAAATTAGCTATCATTTCTCCTTACTGACCCTGGGAAAAGTGGCAGAGGTGCTGGCAGATTCAGAGGAGTTCCAGCCACGCATAACATACAACTTGGACTCCTTATCCTGTAGATAACTCAGGACTAATATCTGAACTACCAGGTGACACTGCCAAAACTTCACAAAACATTGCACCACAGGAGCAATTTTTTAAAACAAAAACAGAGATCAAGAGGAGGAAACCCCGAGGACAAATTATTAGAAGTGTTTCAGCACCCCACTGTATTCATTTCATTATGAAGATCACAAACAATATTTGATGGAGCAACCAAAGGTTCCAAAGTGTAAGAGATTCACTTCAAATTTAAATTTTAAAGCTTTAATTATAAAAATGTCTGACCAACTCTAACTGGCACCTGTACCTTTATGATAATGAGAACAAGAAGCAAGGGGACTTAGAGACTGAACTACTCTTTCATTCCTTCAGATCAGCCCTTTGGATAAAAGCAAAGGCATAAATCTTGTAATTAGGAGAGTGTGTGAACTGCCAGTGTTTGAGCTAGATGAGCTAGATTTGTCTTGTGCATAAGCAGGGGCTTATAATCTTCATATGATAGTTAGGGCACATGCTCATTAATGTCCGTCTAGATCTATAATACTGATATTTCTTTACACATCTATGTCTTTCATTTTCCAGCCACAGGCTTTGAAAACTAGCTTTTTTTGGCTTGCCTTCTGGCTTCTCATCCATTCAGGAAGCCAGCTCACACTCTGTAGACCCAATGCCAACTTCACGTAGAGGGCTGGCACACTCTCTATGGACTATTTGAAGCAGAAAGGAAATTCAGATGATACACAGTCCTTGTACTAATCCTCCGAACACACACACACACACACACACACAACATGTATTCCTTGTGACTACACCTGAGTGAATACTAAGGAAGAGTCAATGTAGGTGGAATCCAGGAATGTGATAGCAGTCACAGCAGGTGTTACCAGAGGTCCTTCTTGCCAGAATCTTCTCTCTGACAAGGACCAGAATTGGGAGCTTAGGGAAGAAAACAAGAACAAAATTAACATGGAGAGACTGTCCCCAAGTACCGTGCCAACCATCAGCAATTTGCATCTTCCTGAACCATTGACAATGTATTTTTATTTCCAAGTCCAGGAATTCGTACTATCACTTTTGGAACCTGGATAAAGTTGTCAGGTACAGAACTACACTTCCTTCTGGCAGGCTTAATTTTACCTAACTTCTGCTGGCTAGATCTGGAATGTCTATTTTAAGCCATTTCTCTATGTTTCCTTCACCAGCTGGAAGAAGCAGTCTTTTCAGAGGGAAATTCCACTCATCCTAAGACCAGGCATCATAGATGTGTGGGTGCACCATAGAAATGCTTGTTTCTTCCTCTATTAACTTAGGAGGGAGTCTGATATATGCCTAGTGTCTGACAGCTATAGTTAGGTGACAGAAATTCATTGCCAAAAACATGCCTCCAGAATGCAAAGACACCTCTGCCATAAATGCCTGATCCAGGAATCCCAGAAAATAAGGCTACAAGGGACCTTAAGATGAGTCTCTTTATCTATACAGAGATTCTCCAGCCTCTGATCCAATTTATACCATTGCCCTTTAGGATGGAACTGGTTGCTGGAACAACCTACTCACAGTATGCAGTTTCCTAATAGAGTTCAGGGCTGTTACAAAGAAAACTGAAATTAGTACAATATTTGACAACATACTTGACATTTCCAAGAGAATGCACTATCTAATAACAACAGCAATAATAATAAAATGTTTCCAAAGAGCTGAAAGTGATTATGTGGTGAACTGTTAAACTAGACTGATCAGAACTTGTAAAGTGGAGAGATCATTAGGCAAATGTTCAAGAAATAGTCTCACATGAATGTCAAATGTCACAATTATCCATTTACTTGATGAAACAAATACTCTTGATTGAATTTGATTGCCCTCACTGTTCCCTTCTTTAAAGAATAAAACATCAGAATCAATTCTAAGACACTTTTCTGTTAGAAAGTGGGGACAAAGTGCCTGCGGTAGGAGAAGTCCTCAGTCAAATTCAGAGCTACTTTGAAGGGCCTGTAAGATCCACTGCCTTTCACAGGTCTTAGTTCTGCTGCTGGCACTGAAGGGTTGGGTACAGACCACGGCTTTGTTTTCATCAGACTTTTTGGGGGGAAATCTAATCATTCCCACCCCCCTCACCCCCGCCAGTTATTCAATGCTTTCAGTCCTCACTGGTTACCAAAGTTGGCCACTGCACAGAGCAAGATGCGGAAGACTTTATTACACTCTGCTTTTGTGCAGAACATGCTACCACCTGGCTTTAAGCAAACGTGCAAAAAGTCACTAGTGTTTGTGCTCCAATCTGATTCACCAGGGCATTTTTATCCCAGTGTAACTTTATCATGTGTCAGCAGAAACCTGGGGTGACACAGGAGCTGTTCCAGCCCTAGCTATTTACAGCTACAAGCCGTGTGTGTTACAGTAGGTCCACTTATGTAAGAGGGAGACCTTGTGATTTGCAGCTCGTGCCAGGATTCGGAAAGGCCAGCTGGCCAGCTGCTTTCAGTCTGCATTGCACTAGTGCTGGCTCTAACATGAAACTGCCCCATCAGTTTTGGAAATCCTTCTGTTTCTACATGGAGCTATTTCCACGTCTTGCTAATCACGTGCTCATTTCCAGCAACAACAGCTACTGCCTCCACCACCAAATCCAGCAAGCACCAACTCCAGTCTTCTGACCCGCTTATTCAGTGCCATCATTGAGCTATGCCCTGCAGGATATGGAAAGTTGCTGCCATGCTGCATGGTCTGCTAGCTTCTTGGCCCAAGTTTTCAGTGGACTAGGAGCAACTTTAAGCTCATCAAATGTCTTCTTGCACCATCTCTACAAGAAAGGAGAGTGTGTGGAATGGGGACTGTGCAGCAATACTGGCTAAACAGTGGCAGCTGCAATGCTGATACCTGTGGGGATACCTAGAGAGAGAAAGCAAGTGTAAGGGGAGGGAGAAAGTAGGAGCTCCTTCAATCACATCTTCTTTTGATAGATGCAGATATACAGGCACAGGAGCTGAAGGATGTTCAGCCTGACATGTTTGTATTATAAGCCACCTGCCAAAGGACAAAGAATACAATTATCTCTATTCTTCTACACATTTTGTCCCTTGCAGCACAATTTAAAAACCCCTGATGACTTGGGCCAGAGTTTTCAGAAATAGAAGCCGAGAGTTAGAGCTACATTTAGACACTAGCATAAAATGGTTAGTGAAGGCTGCTGTGTGCTCAGAAGCTTTCAAAGGTAGCCCACCTGTGTCTCAGCACAGACTTGGCTGCTCAGGTCTGTGCTTCTATTTCTGAAACCCTTGTGTAGTGAACCCACTTCCATCATGTGCCAAATCCCAGCCCTGCCTGCTCATTCAGCAGCCCGCCAACTAGCCATATGTTTAGATGAACTGCACACAAGCCTGTTACAGCCAGTTCTCACCTTACACTGTTTTCAACATCTGGGCAGATCAACATTCAGAGGGCACGAACAACTACATTTTGCTTCATTACGTTTAAGTAATAAATACAATGGATTCTGAAAGTTCTCCAACCTGTTCCTCACTTTGTTTTGATATACTAAACCACAGTGTCCTAACCAAGGTATATTTCTCTTACATTCAGCTTGCTTCACCGTGAAATGACTCAATTCAGCAATTGGGTTTGAAATACACACTGAAGGCAGTATAAAAATGCACCGTTACCAAGTGTGGAAAAAGAAATGTAGTTCATAAACAGAAAAGAAACTGTATTTAAAACAATATCTAATGAACTCTAGAGACGGCAGAGCTTGAACCAGGCAACATACCCCTCACTTCAGCATCAAATTTCAAAAAATCACATTGTCCGTGGGTCATATATTTCACTAAGTCTCTGAAGAAATGTTAAATCAATAAAATTCTTAAAGGTTGCCAACGAATCAGACGGTGTTCTATAAAAAGCCAACCGTTATTGCTGAGGGGCAACATAAGAGCTGAAGAAATATTTGCAAGTAAAAGGCCATCCCTCCCACCGGAGCCCATTCATATTCGGTCACCTGGCACACGTCAGCAGACACCAGCAAGCAGCAACAGGAGCTGGGCTCATTGCGGCCCACTCTCTTTGCTCCGACAACTTTCCTCAACGATGTAGGATACCTCACAGACTGTCAATTTGATTTCCAGAGTGCTTCCCTTCCCTGAGTCTGGTTTTTAGCAACATAATGAAAACTCAAACTTGCGTTGATGATGTGTTCACCAATTAATGTCTGTGGCACATCAGCATCCATTTTTCCATATTGCATATTCTATATTCAGCCTTCAAAAGGCCACAAAATTATCCATACCTTGTAATTGTGAAATCAGATCTAGGCTCTTTTTAAAGACCCACCGTAAATCTTTGTTTTAGTTGTTTATGTATGTACCACAGGGATGCAATCTTCTTGCTGAGGAAAATATACAGGAGAAAATAAAATACGTTGTGAAAGCAAGCTTTGATATTGTGCTGTGAATCTAGAAATTGAACTTATTGGTGTCATAAAAGACATTTACTTTGTGTTTTCTTCACATGCTGACATCCCTCTTACTAGACACATTAAAGTGAGCAGAGTCCTTAGAAAAATCAGACGACCATGCTCTTCTACCTCAGCTTTCACAGCGGCAAAAATAAATGTAGGCGTCTACTTCCTGAAGTCCTGCAAAGCACTTTGATCTTTTCAGACTGGCAATTTTAAAAGAGGGCAAAGCAGTCAAAAAGCCAATCCAATGTTGATGGTGAGGCTAAGCCCTACTGGAATTAGAATGATTTTTAATTTCTTGCAGAGGCTGGAACCAGAACCTTTATCTCCTGATGTTAACATTATACAAAGCTCTCTCTTTTCAGTCACAGTAACATACAACTCTGCAGTAGTTTCAGAAAATAATAATTAGTTCCAGAAGAAGTGTATATTGCATATATTATGTCTTGGCAACAGAGTTTTCCATCCTTCTTTCCTGTTGCTAAAAATACAGATTGTTCACAACCATGCTTTCAATATCCATTTAATTGTTTTGCAAACAGGGTGTCTTTAACAAACCGTGTTTTTGGCTAGGCATCAATGAGCACTGTGTTCAGCTCCATTACCCACAACATCACAGCCCTCTGAAGATATATCCTCCTGCTGTTGCCACCAACATAGATACAAAAAAAAAAGGG
>VXAA01002805.1:631006-651544 GCA_013399115.1 Anseranas semipalmata | reverse complement strand
TGTCTTATTCTCCTCACAGTCACTCTCCTGCAAGGTTTTAAAAAGCTGATCTCCCCTACATTTCATTAGTCACATCAAAGAATTTTCCAGTTCAGGAATGTCAAACAACCTGTGGGTTTTATGCTCATCTTAAAAATGTAGTTCAAATTTCACCCCAGATCTTTACTTCTCTTCCCCTAAATACTTCCATGCTGGACTGACTTCTGACAAGAGCTTATTTAGAAATATAGGTACTTAGTAATACCAAAGACATTGCTTTCAAGCAGATGACTTCGTGGGTGGCCAAATGCTCAACCGGCCAGACATACATCAAAATTGTTTCCATTAATTTACAGGAATGCAGCCCAGAAAGACTTATGGATTCCAACATGTTACTGCCACATGTATTCCAATATTGCACTTGCTGGCAGATGTTTACTAAAAGCTTACTTTCACCTACAACAGTTCTGTAGAAAATTTAGTTGCAATACATCAGATTTTCCTCTCTCCTCTGACAAACCCACCAGTTCCTCAAAACTTACGGGTTACAAATCTCTTTGATTTCTTCATATCTTTCCTAAGTTAGACTTTGAGATACTGGGCAATGAGAAGCAATATCAGAAAGCATACTACTAATGCCTTTCCTTGTAAATACACTACGCATTTCCATTTAACATTGCAGTGATTATTATCCCCTTGCAAGTATCCTTTCAATTCCAATTGCATTCTGTAATTTTCCTGAGTACAGCATTTATTTTATAATAATTTTTAAACAAGTTTCTGGAAAGGAGTCATCATTTCAGCACTAATATTAAAAAAAAAAAAAAAAAAAGAAATCCTCTGCAACAGTATTTTTGTCATTGCACTGTATCCCTTTTGAACAACACTGATTTCTTGTTCATATTCAAATCTGACATAAGAGGCACAAGAAGGATGATGAACCAAATTCAGTCCATGAATCTTTTCAACCACAGAGAGATTAAAACAACAATAAATTAGGCCTAAATAAGTAAGGCTGTACTCCAGGAATGACAAAGCAGAACATCTCAAATACCGAATGCGTTGTTTAGGAGTGAATATTTACAAAAGATCAACAGAGAGCCATTCTCCTTTTTACAGATCCCAATTTCCAGATTGACATTAACAGCAGCAGCTCACTGAGTTTAACAAAAACAGGTATTCTTATCTGATCCTCATCAAATGTAATGTTATGTTATCATATGTAATGTTATATCTTTCACCCGTCAGAGTCATTCATGTTAACTAAATATCACAGTCTCAAAAAAAGCCACTGCAGATTAGGTTATCTTTTTCAGTGTCCTACAGGTTCTAAACTGAGCGCAGACATAACTGACTTAACTGGAGTGGGCTCTTTCCCCACAGATTTCTGTGGAGCGAATCTTGTGGGTTTTGTTGTGGTTAAAGGAGAAAGTTATGGGTAACACCTTAACAATTGCCTTTTAGAAGAGCAATGCATGTATGTACAAGCTCTGAGCACCAGGGTGAATCTTGCCAATGATTTCCAAAGGCGCTAGGCAAACCTTGAAACGTAGGCTGAACAGACTCCCATTTCTTCCTTGTGAGCCCTGAGAATGCTGGGCACAATGTGACTCCTGCTCAAGTGTTAAATTGAGAGTGGCAAAAGCAGCTGGCTCTTTGTTACTGGGATGCTGAGGGTACTACAGGGAAAAGACAGTTAAGGATCTAACTATATCAACATTCCTGCAATAAAAAATTGAGACTGTGGTAAAATGTGTGCCACTTTTATAGCGTTGTGTTTCTTCAGGCTTGGGAAATTGTATTGTAGTGATATCACCTCTCTGCCTGAAGTGTGTCAAATCCAAAGCGTATAGGTATGTCTTTTTGTTTTATAAGAAACTGACCATTCAAAAAGATATATGAATGGTGAAATCTTTAAGCAGCTGGCTATTATACCTACAAAACCTTTTCAAATAAAATATCATGGCAAATATCTCCATCTTTCTCTCCCCGTACTATCCCGATTTTTTAAATTGTCTCAGTTTGATTATGATTTCAATCTGAACTAATAATACAGAGGCTGATCAGCCACAGCTGCTTTAGCCAGCTTCTCAGTAGGTGCATTGCAACTAATGCAACTCTATTGTATTTTTTAGGCTGTTTGCATTCTGTCTCTAGAATAATGCTGCTCTTGTAGGTGATGACTTGGAAAGATGCTCTGGTATTAAGATCAAGGAAAATAAGAGCAGGCAGAGCTCACCATTGCCGATTGCCAAGGATAGTCAAATTTTGGACTATACTCCAGGAATGAACTGGCTGAGCACACGCTGTGTTACTGGACAGGCCACTACTGGACTCTCACATTAGATCCTTCAGGTGGGAGTGTAAAGATTTAAGTGCTCCAGAGCATTCAGTCAAGCAAGGTCAGAAAGAGGAAAATTCATGTCACATTAAACTTGGTCTTTTCTGCTAAGTTCAGTTCACAGTGTCATTCAGGTTCAGTTTCAAATGAAGTTGTGTCGGTAGGGTTCAGGTCATCGAACTCTTCCAAACATTCTTCTTGTTCGATTAACTTTGCTTTAGTTATTTGACAGCTTTCAGGTATGGTGGAGTCTGCTGAAAACCTTTGGTCACTGTAGTATAGAATAATGCATTGCGATTTTGCCATTTCATTTTAAATCTCAGCTGAAAACAGCTGTTCCTCGAGCCTATAACTTGCTGTGACTGTTGTCTTCTGCTGTTATTTATCTCAGTAGCTGTATTATTTAACTTTGTGAAGCATATTGAAACATAGTTTATCTGAAGAACACTGTTAAGTGTAGGGTGAAGTGGTACTCCTAAATCAGATTTCACTGATTGCTTTGAAAAGCTTCTGAAAATTCTCACCTGATGCTTCCCTGACAGTCATTCTTCACACGTCTATTCCATAACACAACATGGAAGGAATTATAGGCTTCAACCTTTCTACTTCCTGACTCTGGCAGCTTCTGGAAATCTTTCAGATCAAAGAATATGTGACAGTTTGTCATCTTTGTAATTATGCATTTTTAAAAGGTATAGCTAGTGCAAGAAATTACATGTACTTTTTCTGCGTCAGTGCACCTTTCCAATTAAGTAAGATTCCCTATTGCTGCAGGCTCGGCTGGTCAGATAATGGACTGCAGTGAGATATGTCCTGAGCTGAAGGCTGCAACATGGTCAAAATTAATGCTGGGAGAAAATTGACATGAAAAGTAAAATTAAGTGGAATGACCATAATGCAACAATGTAATGAACTTCTAAATTGTGAGAAAAATGAGAAAAGTATTAATCTTTTAATATTTAATGGGCCAAATTAATTCCCAGTTTATATAGTCTGTTAGGAGCTAATAGAAAAGCGGGGTGGGGACTTATAAAGGCCATTTGAGCAAGCTGCAGAACTTGGTTGAAAATTATATACTTACTCCAGAATACTACAGGATTTTATTTTTCTGGGGTATAAAGAAGGACACATTTTACAAAGGTAATCTGTTGTTGCAAGGCTTTCACGCTTCAGGAATTCAAGCCAGTCCTTTCCTGTTGGGTGGAGACAGGTTCTCTATTTGGCCTCTGAGTGCAGGTAACATACAACCAATTCTGTTATTCTTCTGTGATTGTTTCCCTTCCTATTCTTCAAGCACCAGCTCTATTTAAATTGAAAGTTTCCTGAGCCCAGGACTGTCACTTATTGCACGTATTTACAGTAACCAGTCTACTGTTTTGCTCATTGTGATTTGATCCTTCTTTGATCTTCAGCAGGAAAAATAAAGCAGAAGAAGTATGGAAAATGATACTGTGTTTGGTTGCCTTTTACTTCAGCAATGTGTGTACATGATGAGAGGAATCAGACTGCAGGCCTTGGGCACTTTTCACGTGCAGTGTAACCTGTGGCCAAGAACAATCTCAGCATCCCACCTTTGGCCTTTCCTAGCAAAGAGCAACCAAACCATTGCCAAACAGAGAACAGCCTGGTGACTTGGTCTTGCAGCAACTGAACAACCAAGAACTGTTCTGCTCTTGTGATCTCAGAGAGGTCTGTTTCCTACCATGACAGGTCTTTTAAACAAGCAAACCCATAGGCTGGTGACACCAACCGTGACACCAAAAAAAGGCAGGCTGTCCAAAAATTCTGCTTAGTTTTTGAGTTAAAGGAGTTCAAAACACACATTCACACTACCAGATTAAAGCACCTTCAGACTGGCCGTTGTGATCAGTAGCTTCTGTGATATGTAGCTAGACGCAAATTTCAAGATCTTAAAAGGAGTAAAGGGTCTTACTTAAACATTCTTTGTGGGAAGGAAAAATGCAAATGCATGAGTCATGGCTTCAATTAACTTCAAGTGCACTCTAACAGCCAGCTTCATTCTGTCTGATTCATCATTTAAAGATACATGTACTGCTCCAGAATTAATAACTAGGGATACACTAGTACCATCATTCAACTTGCAAAGTTCCTATGTTGCTTTAGTATGTGAAAGCACTCTCAGCCCATGCCAGTCCTGACAAACAAAGATTTGGGGTTTATAGAGACACCCACAGCAAGCACACTGCTTCCCCAAAGAGACTTGTTCAAAAAGATGGGGCCAAGGTGGGTATTTGATGACACTAGTCCTGCTTAGAGCAAATAAGACTCTTTGCAAGATGCATAAAACAACAACAAAAAGCCATAAATAGAAAGAATGTGATGTACATACAGAAGTTCTCACTTCAGAAAAATAATATATAATTAATCAATATAGCTCTGATCCCATAATTCCCTTGATGTTTCTCTGTAAGGTTTTGGCATGGAAAGGCAAGGACTGTGCATTGACACTTATTAGACCATTTCCTCTTAACAATGGACTAATGATTTCAGACTAATGGTTAATGAACTTCAAAATATTACAAACCATAACACTTCCCTTATTAATTCCCACTTCAAGTCTGATAATTTTGTGCAACTGAACCAGAACAAATCTTTCAGAAGAAAACATCAAATCATGATTGAAAAAAAAAAAAATAGCAATAGTCAAGGACCCACCACTATTCTACATAAATGTTTTCCAATGTTGAATTATCTTCTTTGTTAGAAATGTGTACTTTATTTCTAGCATGATTTTGTTTATTTTCTGAATCCAGTGTCCACCAGCATGAATAACTGCTACAAAATTATCTTTTTTGAGTCCTTCCAAGTGTAAATAGATATCTATACCAGGAAAAGAAACTGCTGTCAGGAACAGGACAAAATAGATCCCATCACAGCTTGTACCCTTTATTTATGTCCAGTGGACAAACTACAGACTAGAGGTTTCCATCTCATTAAAGATGTGAATGTGAAATCAGTTGCTACAAGCTTTTTCATTCAGAAAAAAAAAGAAGATATTTTTCTGCCCTAAGCACCAAAGCAGAATGGCTGAAAAAAAAAAAAAAAACTCACTTTTGGTTTTATTTTTAACCAACAACTATTCACTAAAATGGGACAAAGCTCAACATAGCATGTGAGTACCAAGGAAGTGCTACCAAGTAAAAAGTCACAGACCCTCAACAAGGAAAACAGCTGAATCAGCCATAGGAGCAGGTTTGAATGCATTTTGAGGCTGCTCCCATTTTAGGAGCTAAAACACACACTAAGAAATAACATATTTTGTATCACATTGCAGTATTTTACAGAACTATTTAGCCAAATTATCTGCTGGTTTTAATTCACAGCATAGACTACAATGAAGATATGCAAGGTTCCACCAGGAGATACCATAGCTTATCTTAGCTTATCTTCTAGAACCAAGCAGAAGTGAAAACGTTTCCAGATGCCACATTAACACTAAAAAATGATCATCCTACCTTTAACCAGCCTTAAAATTTGTGAGCATTATAGCATCATCTGTCTATCTGGATTTAAACTCTGAGAAGCCAAAGACTTTCCTTAGACGTGAAGGATATCCATGGGGAAAGACCGAGTTTGAGAAGAAGGATCAGGGGTGAGGCAAAAGCTAGCCAGTTCATTCTGGGCCAATGCTGTAATGACAGAGAACAGCGAATGCATTGGAAAACTGCAGGGCTAACTTTCCCTTTGTTGGATGTCTTCTTACACAATGACCAGCTAAATGGATACCGTCCTTTCTTCATTAGCACTGCTGACAATAAGCCTCAGCTTTGGGCCAGGGGACAGAGTTGCACATGGTTGCGCTAATTTGGATCAGGGTGCCAAGTGAGGCTAATTATAAAAATAATTGATTTTATCTCAGGCAGGCAAACTATTTCCAACAGACTCCAACATTCATATTTATTCTGCCAGTCTTCTCACAGATTTCTCAAGTATTCACATAGTAGGAAGACATCAAGTAGTCACAATGAAATTTACTTTTAAACCAGTTACTCCCCCTCAACTTCTTACCACCTTTCACCATTATTTACCCTGCTCAAACAGGCAGAATTTACAGCAATCTGTTTAAACAAACAGATCGATTCCTTCCTTTCACCTTAGAAAAAGATGAGGTGGTGTGTGCAATTCAAGTAGTCTTCATTTTCCAGGAGCAATAAATCCAATCTACCTAGGTTTTCATTGCTTTTATGAGGTCCAGAGGGACTATACCTTGTTTTCTTCCACCTTTTGCATGGAAATTCCTATGCCTCCTAAATTTTAATAACAGATGAGACCTGGACAGCAAGAAATTGTTTGTGGCTAAATCCTGCTAAGATCTCTGCTGCTAGGCAACCTGCCTTAAGCACAGTATGAATAAAGTGAGTTAGTCAAGCTTATAGTTCAATAGGATGTATTTTCTGTGAGCAAAATAGGGTAACAGACTTGATCTCGCTCAACTCCAAGTTTCCCCTTACTCTGCATATCTCCCTCTCTGTACTTGCTCAGCTTTTTATCAGCTTTGAAATACTGCAGGGATGAAGCAGTTCCTTACACAGGCTGGTGCTCTGACCAACACAGCCATCACGGGAGAGGTGGATTACTGCATGGCAACCTGCTGAATGTTCTGACCCCACCATCAGTAGACTGAAAACATACACTGCAAACCCTTGGCAAGCTGGGACAAGGAAGGCCAAATATCCTAAGTGCAAATTTGTTACTGGTAAATCACTCATGGGCCAAAAAACGAGTCATTTCATAGCAACTTCATATTATGGACCCAAATTCACCCTAGCTAGGTGAACTTCAGGTGCTCAACTGAGGCATCTAATGCCCTTTGGTGGGCACTTCAGATAGTCTTTGGAGGGAGCTAAGCTGTACTGCTGCGAGCACACATGCTTCAACTGAGTGCCTCCGATGCAGGGGAGCGTGGAGCCCTTTATTCATAACTAATGGGCTGACAACACTGCAGGGGTTGCACTACAGTTCCCTGAAGCCTGATTCAGCAGTGACAAGATGTCCTCTAACTCCTCTTAGTAGCAGTTGTTAAAGTCTGTTTGAACTGCTAGAATATTTAAGGACGCTGTAATCCACTGTATTAGGGAAAAATAAATAAATAAATGTCAATTTTCAGTTCATGTGTCTAATTTTCCAAAACACCGTTGTCCTGCAGCCATGGATGATTACCAAAAATGGATTACCTGTCAAAACTACCAAAACACTTCTTTGCTTTGACATTGGATCTAGATATATACGAAGTAATGAATACACAGCATATGAACATATATGGCCAAATTATAATTCTAATCCTTACTACCGTGTGGCAAAATTGATAAAGAAGGCTTTTGATCTAACTTAAAAATAAGACAAGCAGTGAACTGTGTCTATGCATTTTAAATAGGCTGAATGCATAATAATGTAATTTTTTTTCATTATTTCTCATATGCACTACAGGTGAGTTGAGCACATTCAGAATATACTAGGTTTTTTGCCTGATCTCACAGAACATTTTCACATTGTATTATGCTATGATTATGTTTGAAGTTTTACTCAGATTTCTGTTTTGTTTTGTTTTTTTTTTGTGTGTGTGTGTGTGTTTGTTTGTTTTTCCCAACTTCTAAAAGAATTTGGCCATGAAATCTTTAGATACAAATACACCATGTATCCTCACTTTAAAGCTGTATCTGGTAGACTTCCATGTGAGAGGTGCTTCCTGAAGAACACCACACAGAACAGAGATGACAACAAATGTAGCTTACAGACAAGAACAAGTGCAAGAAGTAACATACATAATAGTCCTCCCACTTTGATGTCTACAACAGTCACTGCTACAGTTCGGGTACTGGAAAGTTTTATAAAGTCAAACAAAATACTTTTAGCTAGCGTCTGTATGCTATCCAACCTACATCATTACAGGGTAGAAGGTTGTTTTTTACTACCAGAAGGTTGTTGGTCCAGCTGCACTAGCCTGGATATGTGCTGACATCTAGTGGTCCTTTAGAAAATAAATATAGTCCAAACGTTTATTAATTAGCAATAAAGAATAAAAAATTCAGATTCGAAAAAAGTATTTCCCCCCTTCTCCCCCTTTATACCCACAGTGTATTTAAGAGTGGCTTTAGATAACTGAATTCCAGTGATTATTGTCCTTTCCAATACTTGTTCAAGCTGAGGTTTTCTAAAGCACTGTTCCCATTGACATCACATTGAGTCCTTTGGGAAAATCCACCTGAAGGTATTTTTTGAATGGCAATTACCAT
Source organism: Anseranas semipalmata (assembly GCA_013399115.1). Lineage (NCBI taxonomy): Eukaryota > Metazoa > Chordata > Aves > Anseriformes > Anseranatidae > Anseranas > Anseranas semipalmata. Next base: position 642,970 of record VXAA01002805.1, on the reverse strand, counting down.
GGTATTTAAGCAGAGACTGTAAAATTGAAAAAGAGATAGATAGGAGTATAGTTCTGAATATATGAAGCCACAGTATGATCCATATTACACCTGATTTCATCAGAGACCCCTAAAGCTATTCCTACTAAATTCAGATAAAAATTTGGCCTTAAACCATCATTTACCTAGTACTATAAGAAAACTGCAGCAAATAGCCTTTAAATGATAATAATCCTTCTTTTTGATTTATACTAACTTTTATACTAACTTTTTTTTGATTTATACTAACTTTAATATTACAGTCAGATATATAAGATACTTGGCTGTATTTTAGACCCCAATTAATATTTATAAAATGACAGTCAAAATTTTACTCAGAAACCCTTTCCACAGCATTTACTCCATTTTTATTTGGCATGTATTTCTGTTCTTTTGCAAAGCCATGCACACAATGCACCCTTACTCAGGATAACTAAACTGGGAAGGAAATACTAGATCTATAGTCACTGATTCAAAGTAGTCAGAAAGAGGAAATTAAAAAAAAAAAAAAAACAGATAATCAGCTGCCTTTAGGAAGAACTGATTCAGGAGACTAAAAATTCTAGTCTCCTGCTTAGGTTTCAGTCGATTTTGAATTCCCCACCTCTGAGAAAAGCTTTTATTAATTGACAAATCAGGTAACCGGAGGTCCTACAGTGATGTATCTGGTAGGTGAACCCAGTTCTCCAATACAACATATTCAAACCCAGAAAGGAAGGCCTGTATCACCTCCAAGAGGTCCCTGAGGCCAATTTTTACCCTCTTTTGATTCCCAGGAGATAGAGAATAGTCCTTCAGGCTAAAGGAACATGTTGTTGCAGAATACCCCAGGTCAGAGGGAAGGGATGGGAACGATATGTTGAACTAGCATTAAAGAGCCTTATTTTGAAGAAAGAAAATGAAAGCTGATCAGAAAATGGCCTCATAATTTGTTTTCCTGCCTTGTCGTCATTTCACACAAAGAACATCAGCGTGCCTTTGGTTTTCCCCTGATGTGCATCCACCAGCATCAACCCTAACAACCCAGTATGCTCGATTCCTCATGAATAGGTCATTACTTACCACCTTTGCATAATGTTGTTTTCGTTTTCAAGGGGCATTACCATCCAAGGGGCTGTTCAGCTGGTACCCTATAATATAATATAAAGAGTCTTTCCACAAAAATGTTATTTTTCATTTTTTGCCTTGATGCAAGACCTGTTCATGATTTATTGGCTGTAGCAAAGCACAAAGCCATAATTTTCTTTTATTGAACCCACTCTGGGTAGCCATCACTCTGCAGAAATGCAGATGGTCATCTTATTCTTATCCTTTGTGACAGGATGAATGCCACAACTCTGCTGACAAAGACAGCAAAGCAGTCATTTATAATAGTAAGAGCAGTGTTCAGTTTAGTATCTATGTTAACTGCACATATTGAGGCATTTTGGATATAGCTTTTATAGGATCCCTCTCTGCTAATTCTTTAGGACTTCACAGTATTAAGGTAGATTTGCATAGCATGTATACTGGCATCCAGGCATAATTTCTGTGCTTATAACAAATGAAACAGAACTATACTGTGCAGAAAAAGTTGGCCCCCAATTGAACTCTGACCACTGCCAGTTTTTATTGTGCATATTTGAGATACTGCAGTTTAATAATTCATCCATCTCTTCCCTTAGTTCACACTTCAATTTTCAGGGGCATCCACACTGCAATCAAATTCTGGATCAGAACATATGAGCTCGAGCAAGTGACTATTTCTTTAACTAGTTCATTGCCAATTGAATTAGGAAGATGGCTGAGAAAATGTGGATTTAGGGAAGTGCTAGGACCAGCATGACACACAGTGTTTACTTTGCGTTCTGGGATGAGAAGAGTGGTAGCGAATAATTCACAGCACCTAGTGGAGTGCCCAGAGACATGCCCTGTTATGACCAATGAGTTTGTGGAGAAAGAAAATGTGGTGTTGAACATTAAACAGAAAGGATCAGGTGTTTTTAACAAGCACCCTGTCTTGCCAAAGCGCCCCCTTACAGACTTTAACAGCTGAATCTAGAATGTGCTTCATTTCATCACAGAATTGGGTATTGCTACAGCAACAGCACTTGAAGAATAATTCAAAGAAACAGAAAACACAGATGCAAATCAAATCCCAGGGATTAGAGTATTTAAGCGTTTAGAATAAGGGGAGCTTTACCTAGCATATTCAGTGAATGGATTCATAGCAAAACTACATCCAGCATCTGCCAATGCCACATTTTAGTATTGCCTCTTCAATCAGAGTAAATTATATAGCTTAAGTGTTCATACCACCAATTAATCTCTCCTGATTCAGATCTGCATATTGGTTGCTTGAAATAGGCTTAATATTGTCATAATTGTACACAACCTGAATACTATTTTTCATAATAGTTAGGTAGTCATGTTGCCTTTTCTCTCAATTTGTCTAAATGTTCATATGTACATTAGAAGTTAGCAGTTACTTCTTATCCATACATCTCTCAATTACTCCACTGGTCTGTCTATAGCATCTCCTGCTCAAGGCACCAAACCTGTATAGCTGTTCAATACACAGTGTATTAATTTCCTTAGAGGTACTTTTGAAACGATTGGAACTCAGTCCCAGCGAGTCCATGGCAACGAAGTCCATACGATATTTCCCATTTTGGAAAAGGCTCAGTGAGAGGAACCAGGCACACTGACCATCAGACCCTTTCTTTGCAAAATGGAGAGCAGGCCAAGAGCTTGCTATGCAAGGCCCATGGAGCTTTGCAAGGGAGCTGCATTGTGCTGAAACTACCCAAGCGTTATAATATGCTTCTATAGCACGTTGTACCAAATGAGGTGATCAAACTAAGACCCCTAAAGTGACAAGGAGATAATTGCCCTGACCTCTGCTTTTTGAAAGTTGATGGAGAGAGAGTTGATAGCAGTACCATGAACTGTCCTCATTTCTCATTTGGTGATGTGCTGTAAACCTTTGACTTGCTGCCAGATTTTAAGGTTGCCTTATGAGATAATCCCAGCTAAGAAGTTCAGTTTATATGCATCTTCTTGCCCTTCTGTTGGAGACAGGGGCATGATGCAGTTAGCTAAGAAAAGAAAGACAAGAACTCCTGGGCTATGAATAATGATCTTGAATCAGTTCTTGATTTGCAAAGCAACGATAATACTATTTAACCTCGTATTTAATTTATAAAATACTTCTCCCCTGCTGGAGACTAAATCCCTGATTAGACCACCAACAACTCCCTTATACATTTCCTGCTGGCCTTAGTCATTTATTCCCATCTTTTCAAGGATACTTTCCTTAAGAAAAAAAAAATGCAGAAACTCTGTATTCAGAAGCAAAACTGTTACAGCTGCACTCAGGAAGGGTAGGAGAGTTGGCTTGCAATAACAGCTTTAAAGATACTGTAATGCTTTATTAATCCATGCTGTTGACAGCTTTGAATGCCAAATTATCAACATTGCACTGAGCCATGAAACTGTCCCATGAGGTACTAAGTCCACCTTGAGACAGCAGTGAAGCCAAAGCTTTGATCCTCAAGGCTGACTTGAGTAAATTGTTATTTTTTGAACTCTTTAATCCCTCATGCATTCATAACATATAATTTTAGTAATGCATTTGACTTAAATTTCTTATTACTTTAGAATTAAATCCAACTTCTACTGCAAATAAAGTCATAGTTCCCAGGGGCTCCAGACAGCAGAACTAGTCCTGCTCTATTGCAGTTATCCATTGAACTGATGAGAAGACAGAAATAGTATGTCATCAGGAATCATAAATTTTAGCTTCTTTGGATGCTTTTTTTCATTTTTTACTGTATTACAGTGTAACATTTTCTGCAGATGAGGAGCACAAGGACTGGGAGTACAGAGGTTTCAGTTCTTGCCCCCACATCAGTTCATCAGAGATTTCAGCTTGACTCTTTAAGAGTGGTTTCAGAAGCAGCATGAGCATGGCAATGCCCCTCTTGACCTGTCCACCTTTGTTTGACTACTAGAAAATGACCACAGATGACACACTCCACCATACAAGGCAGTGTCTTATACCAACCGAGATGTGCTAAGCTGAGGATTCGGACTTTATTTATGTTGCTTAATAAAGCTGAAGGCTCTGAATGGTATTGCCTGGCCACTCTACACAGCATTTGGCCCAGGGCTTCCCTTTGGTCCAATGTATTTGCTCTGTAGCCTGAATGCATAAATATTATTTCTTTGCATATTATTCTCAGTTCAGAGCATTTTGAATAATGTGATGGCTATGTCACAACTCAAAACAACATTTTATTAGCATGAAATTGAGTCTATAGGTTGCATGCTCTGTGGTGTAGCAGAAGTCTTGAAGGTGCAAAGCATCCTAGGATATTTTTGGAGACTAGCGAAAACAAACTTGGTCCTGACAACCCAAAACAGTGCCAGGCTGTGAAACAAGTATATACCATGAGGGACAAACAGCAGCCCTATGAGCTCATTCCCTCATCCTAGTCTCTTCTGTAGTGCAGACACAGCTATGGAGCCCTACATGCTCCAGCTGCCCCAGTCCATACCACAGGCTCTCTGCCTCTACACACTGTAGCAGGCTGGCTCAGGCTGCTCCTCCCTGTAGACATACTTCTTGTGCAGCCAAAACCAAACTCTGTGTAACACTGGGATAATAACATTTATCCAATTACTTCCTGTAAAGGTCACCTTGCCAATGCCAATACACCACTCACTGTATTAAAGATATGTATACATATATATATGTTGTGAATACATATCCTGAATAAAAAGAGTAGTCAGAGTTTTATACCACTTCAATTGCCAGCTGTACCTGTGAGTCAGGCAGTCATTTGCCAAGTGCTGTAAAACACACACAGTCCTGAAACTGCCCCACCTATTGTTAGTTCAAAAATCAAAGGCCAAATAAGCTCCTTCTGGAAAAAGATAATCAGCACTTGAGTATTGCTGCAGCATTCTGCTCTCTGCAGTTCCTGGAAGGACAGGTTGGAGAGGAAGCCAGGGGTGCTCAGCTGCAAGATTCTCCCCACAGATGTTGCCTAAAGAAAGTATCACCAGCAAAGCTGAAAGGAGCTGTACGTGACTGATCAGAAAACCTGAATACTTCTTGCTTGGCAGATCTAAATTGCTGATGATTTTCATGGTGCTACCGTAACTCAAACATCATTCCAGCTGAAGGAAGTTTATTTTGTACAATATGCAGTGTCCTGGAAGAAAGCCTGTCACTACTGTCTCAAGCTTACATTGCTACCAAGAGTCAATGAATCTGTGAACTTGACAGTGTCTTTTGAAAACAAATTTCTTACTGCTCAGAAAAATGTCACATGCCTAGTATGAAAGGGATTGATAAAACAATCCCTTGCTTTGTCTGTTCTGCTCTTTTCAACTCAAAGTCTTCAAAAATCTCCTTGCTGGAGAAAATGAACTGAAGTAGGAATGATGCATTTCTGTTTGCCAGAAGTATATTCAGCTCATATGTGCTAGTAAACCTGGTTTCTAAATAACATTACAAAAAAAAAATCACAGTCAGCTAAGTGTTTCAGATATTTTTCTAGTTTTAAGGGAAGATAGATGAAAAGACAAAGGTAGGCAGAAGGAAAAAAAGTCAAATTTGACAGCTTAGAATATCATCATTCATCAGCAAACACTCTTTCCATCTAGTACTACACACATGGCAAAGGCAACATATCCATTCAGATCAAGCAAGGGAAAGCAGGGAAAGAGTGCTTCCACCCACCCTGCAAAAAGATGAATGCTGACTCTCTGGATTATGTCTAGCAAATACCATTCTCTTACAAGAAATTTGTTTACCTAAGTTGCAAAAAATGACAGTTTTCCCCCACCACCACCAGTGAAAAAACAACCCACAATAGACAGTTCCAAGCTACAGCCCATGGCACAGCTTTGCTGAATTTTACATGATTCAGGGAGACGAAAATAGCAGACACCCTCCTATGCGCAAAGTTCTTGGTGAGCAGTGCGATGTGCTCACTTTTACATGCTTCCAATGCTGTGCATCTCCCAGTCTATCTGGAAGAAGAACCTGTTTCTACCTTAAGAGCCCAGAAAGAGACACTCAGGTATAATAAGACACGCAGATTTCATGGGCTGCACGTCAGTTGTTTCTTTCCTGCAGAAAATGTAGAAATTAGTGCTAATAATTCTGACAGCAACATCATTTCAGTACATTTCAGACCTTCATGCTTGGACATCTGTAGCTTAGCAGCACCATGCAGAGTAGCTTTGCAACAAGGGATTAACAACATGACCCCTGAATCACATTTGCTTGGCTAACATGGTAGGGGCTAAGAGGGAGACAAGAATCAGAGCTCTCCAGAAGTCTGACATGATGAATTTCTATATCGCTGTTATTGAAGAGGAGAAGAAAAAAAGAAAGAGAAAAAGAAAAAGGAGAAAGAAATGCAATGAAACTGTCCTTTCACAATTAAAATGAGCCATAAAATAATTGCTAATGGAGTTCATATACTATGAATACAGAATTAGCAACTGTAACTCCTATAAGAGAATCAATTAGGATCAGCATAATAGCAGCAATATATAAGTTGATATGACAAAAAAATTATCTTCAACAGTTCATTAACATTCAAATTAATGTGTCATTAATATTACTTTAGAAAATATTCTTGCAGTGTTTGTAGGTATATCATTTTTTGTTACCTGGGTATTTTCAAGTCCTTATCATTGTAGAATATGAGCACCTTACAACTTCTTTTGGAAGTTCATTGGTTTTCATTTATTTTTTTTCCTAGAAAGGAAAAATATGAAGATAACAAAAAACAGACAAAATGCTCTACATTTTTTCTCTACCTCTGCATATTTACAGCATAGTTAAACATACTCAGATCTTCCTGGTGTAATAATATTGATCAAAAGCTTGACTATTTTGAAAGAAAATATAAGAAACTACAGCTGCACAGCCAACACCTGTTGAAGTCAATTGAGGGGAACAAACGTGGCTCTAGATTCTATTTCCAGGTATAGATTCTCCCTCAAATATGGTGAGGAGCAAGTTCAATGGGGCTCAGAAGGGATCATGCCATTTGTAAAAGAAGGTGCCCACCTGTCAAGACACAGTAAAAGCTTCATCCTACTGCTTTCTATGCAGAAAGGGATGCTGCAACCTGCCATCCAAAGTAATGCCTAGCAACAGTAGGAGCTTTGGATTTGGGGAAAACAGTGAGGTTGTATAAGCCAGTTTATTAGGAGAGGTAAAGAAGGGCTCTGTGCAATTACCATAACAGTCAGACAAGCTACAGATACGTGAAGCCCAATTGTAGCCATATGCTGAATAGAGAGAACTGAAGACAGGGGAGACATTTCTTCTGCTATTGCGTAAACGTCAATGCCATCGACGACTATTGAAGAGGACTGAAGGAACAGAAGAGGTAGATTCCATCTCAGGAAGACTACACTGGAGAGAAGTGACAAGATTTCATAACGAAAAAGTGGGAGCATGGGCAGCAGGTGAAGAAATTGGATAACACTTCTAAGTTTCTTCATGCAATTTTGCCTATTTGAGGTACCTTCTCCTTCCAGCCTTTGTCCTTCATCAGTTCTTCTCCTAACAATCCCTTCAGTTTTATGAACTCCACAGAATCCAGCCTGATCTAAAAAAATTAAACACAGGCACTTTGGAGAACAAAAGACAAGTGGGAAGCCAGAGACAGAACAGTTTAACTAATGGAAAACATACCGGCCATGTAGTACTAGGAAAGTGGGTGAGCACACCCTTCTCCTAAAAATCCATGCACTTCCCAGCATCCTCTTCAATTCAGACTGCCTCTAATGTCTGCTCTTTCCATCCTATAAATTATAGGCTCACTCTACAAAATGCTATCATTATCACTTCTATGAACCTTCTCAAACCCACAGTAGCTTCTCTAGTCTTTGTAGTACACTGCTTAGAAAACAAATGTATACTTCATGTTACTTGGGGGATCAGAAAGACAGTGTGAACAGGGATGTTCTGTGCATTAATATTTGGTCAGACAAAGTTAAAAAACAGTACACGCAGAAAGAAAAAGTTTGAAACACTGATTTGTGAATTTTAAACCATTACGGAAAGGAATATGGAATTACACATTTTCTCCACTGACTTGAATAAATAGATACATAAATCGCACTGTTCTTTCAGAACCACCCCATAAATAAAATCAGGCTCAGATGCGTTTATATGCTTTATTCAGAATCAATAAGTAATTTAGTAATAATGCTTTCTGAGGTGTGTGAACTCTACAATAGGCAGTGTACAGAAATAGGGTAATAATATCTTTAAGCAGTCTGTGAGCCCTTTAACGATCTTAAGTCTGTTCAGTATTCAGAAGGCTCATGAGATCAGCTGCATATGAAAAGGAACTAGCCTCCACCTGTTCTGTATGATTAACAAATACATTTCTTGTTTATTTGGTTAAATATCTTACTATAACCATATGTATAGCCAAAAAACTGTTATGCTTGTGCGAGCCCTTATTAGGACTAAGTATAAGGAGACAAATATCATGCTAATATAGTAGAATATTGATAAAATGATCATTTATAATATAGTTAATTTATTTATTATATTGCACGGATGCATATAAGTAGCATATTGCATAGTTCTGGATTTCAGCGTTTCCTTTGAGTTGCTCCCATTTTCTTTGAAAGGGTGTTCCTGAGGCTGCCCTAAATTACAGTCTCAAATTCTTAAGTCTTACGTCTTGACTCCCCTCCCCAACCCTTGCATCTTAACCAGACCACAGGATTCTACAATCTGAGAAGAGTTATCACTTGTATTTAAAATACATATTCAGATAAATTGGACTTTCTGTTTAATTATAGTAGAGAATCATTTTGTATACCATGAAAGTACAAACAAGTGCAAGTATAGTGGCTTTGACTGTAAAGGAATTGTGTAATGGAGGATAGTCAAGTCTCTAGTTCATTGCTGGATGGGCAGAAACAAAGTATGGCATCTTTTAATACACAGGATGTACATGTACTGCAGGCACTCTGAAGGCATTCTGTAGTCTACACTAGAAATGCATCTGATATAACATGAGTATATATGAGATTTGTAGTCTACAAACTGTGTTTAGGTGAGCATATATAGAAGCAAAGTAAAGATAGGTCTTCAATGGTTTTGTGGCATCTTGGAATCTTGTTCTGTGAATTACATATTTGAACTTGAAACTCCTAATGCAGTATTAGAGTACTTCTCATTTCAAAGCAAGACATGACCTGTAAATGATAACGTTCAGAACACACTTATACACCCACTTGCAAGATGCATAGATAAAACTTACACAGATAGAATACAGTGTTTAAGATTCTATTGCCCACATATATCAAAAGTGAGTGTTGTAGAAAAGAGATATATGGGTAAATTTCTTTCAAATGCCATAAACTTTCATATTGGAATGAAAATATTGTATGTTGTCTGTGCAAGATACTAAATTAATACTATTATATATATACACAAATACTTCATTACTGCTTTTAATTTAGAAGATTCCTGCTTTTTCACATTTCCCAATTATTCAAATGAATCAATTACTTACAAAAGGTTACAGGTTGCCAGTACTTTTTGCATGGGGCCAAGAACTGTCCTCTCTATTAAGCAGCATCATTGTTTATTTGGACTTGGGTGGCCCAAAAACGACAACCACTGGGGCTAGATCTGAGTTAGGGAACCCCTTCACAAGCCAGGATGTCTCTGGGGTGCCTCCTGGCATTAAGTCCCAGCCTGAGTATACTGAAAAGACGCGTGTACTTTGTCCCTTCTTTTCTATGGAGATGTCCCTTTCATCTTTTTATGGAGATGGCTGCAGCAGTTCAGATTCTATCCCTGGGCTCATACAGATGTCTGACCAGCAGAGCAAAATGTGTTGCCCAAAAAGCTATTCCCCACCTCTTCCAAGGTGGAAATGGCCAGCCTAATGGAAACATCCCACAGCCTCCATCTATTCCGCAAATCCACCAGCTGAACAATTATGCTGCTTTTGGACTGACAGCACCTGAGCATGTGTACAGTTTTAAACACGTGAACTAATGAGACCTATTCACAGAACTCTAAGTGAGATACTACAAAGGTATTTAGAGCATATTGAAAATTTCCCAAACAAGCTCATCAACATGACACTTTTGATGCAGACTAACATTACAGAACTATTCAAGCTCCAGCTGTAGTTATCCTTTAGCTGTTTTGCTTGCAATTTCAACAAAACTACAGTTTTACTATAGTTTTTTGTTACTAGCATATTTTTTTTCATTAGTAAATAGACTGACACCATACCAGTCACCATGCCAGCTATCAAAGAGTAACAAGCTCCATTTCTGCAGGAATGGGTCACCTTTTAACTGGTTTTGATATGAATGTCTCAGGTTATTATATGCAATAGCACATACACAAAGCACATCTTCATTAGATCCCAAGCTGTGCACCAAAGCTGCATGCAGGATCACAGACAAAATGCAGTCACTTCAGAAACAGAAGATACATTGCCATGGTAGGAAATACAATACAGACTATGCTGAGAGAAGGAGAAAAAGAAGTCAGTAGGGTTAAATTTAAAGTTCAGTCCAAATGCTTAGCAGTGTGAATGCAGTTGTCTGTCAGACAAAGAGCATAGTTTCGAAAACTGTCAGTCATCTACCATAGAAAACTACAAAGTTGCTTTTTGAACTGGTCAGAGCCCAGGAGACTTCACAGAAAATGAAAAGTGGAATGAAGAAATGCCAAAGAGGCAGCGAACTGTTTAAAGATCTTTCTGTTATAAAGATGAGAGAGAGAGAGAGAGAGAGAGAGATTCTTTTAAGCTAAAAAAAAAAAAAAGCTGGAAAAGACTATAATTTTAAAGAATTTCTTATGTGTAAACATTCCAATTGATACTAAGCACACGATAATTTCCTAAATACTCTCAAATAGAGCTCACATACTGAAAGTGCTTTCCCAAGGTTTATTGCAATTCCTTAACTTTTATGGAGGCAGTTAAAAGGGATGTGAAGCAAAGAAGGTATTCTCTTAGCCTTTTATGACAGGTCTCACAAATTGTTTTATACTAAGGAAATAGCTATACCTATTTTCCACTGTATACAATAATGATGCCTAGGAAATGGTTACTTCAGTAAAATCAATTACAAACCAGGATTCTTTTTATTTTGTATCTGAAATGGTCTCCAAAGATATTGCCAGCATTAAATCCTTGACATTTTTTGTCCATGTAGAAAACTAGCGATGGGTAGAGGCATATCATGCTGCTGCTGTACCTCTAAGAACTACTACAAGAGACTTAGCAAGACTCGTAGAAAAAAAAAAAAAAAAGCTATTTAATCCAGAAACATATTCAGAGGGAGAGCTCCGTTTTTGGAGGAATGATTTAAGATTAGTCTTTCCTCTATATTTAGCTAATCAATAGAGAGAAAAGTGTTTCTGGAATACCTTTTCAGAACATAAAATCAAAGCAAAGGTGAATAATAAATCCAAACAAAAGGAGAAAGTGTTTGCTATTCAGATCTGTATCTCTGTGAGGAAGAGATATTCTTTATTCCAAGATGTGTGTGACAGATGAATGTTAATCTTTTCCTTGTTAAGATATCTGGCCAAGGTTTCTTACAGGTGCCCCAAATAATACAATTCTAATTTGCAGAGAGAGCACCATACACATGCACTCAGGCAAAGATTTCCTGAAGGTCAGACAAGGAAGATGCCAAATTCTCCTGAACCTCAGCAAGAAGAGGATGCCTAACTCATCTAGGTGCCTTGGCAGATCCAGTCTGGGGACACAGGCAACCCTGAATGGCGATATTTTGGTTGTATATGACATCAAACCATTAGAAAGGGCATGTTTGCAAAGATGCCTGTACAGTTCAGCATTAGCCTTTCAAAGTTTTGCCATCATTTCTTTTACAATCGTAAAACAGCTATCTAGAATATTATAAACTATAAAAAAAAAAAAA
>VXAA01002805.1:574610-630909 GCA_013399115.1 Anseranas semipalmata | reverse complement strand
AAAAAAAAAAAAGTAAAATTCTCAGCTGCCATAGTGACATTGATTCTGGAACACAAGAACAGAAAGAACAGCTGCACCCTGCTGGATCTCTGCTGTACCATCATCTCTGCTACTGGCCAGTACCAGTCTGCCTAGAGAAAAGTGGAAGAACAAAAAAAATATTCACCCACAATACTGCCCCAGCTTCCTGCAGTTTACTGAGTCAGAGGTAAGAGCTTTCTGATGAGCAACCCTGAGATTTTCTTCCGTGAATCTGCCAACTGCTTCACGAACCCAGAAAAAAATTTCAGCATCTTGTGATGGTAAGTTTCTTGACTGAGCTATGTATTAAGTACAGGAGTGCCTCTTTTTGCTTTGAAACACCTAGTTTCCTTTGAGATCTCTTACGTTTTATACTGGGAAGAACAGTAAACAGTTTCTCAACCCACCTTCATGTCAGTCTTTATGGACTTCATCATGTTGTCCCTTAATCAGCTTTTCTCCAGGCTAAACTGTGGTAGCACACAACTTCATATTATGCAAGTTGTTCTTGATTATCTTTGTTCATGATTATCTTTGTTACTTATCTAAGTTATATTTTATTTAAGAAGAAACCAGAAACAATATTCAAGATCCAAACCTAATGTGGATTTGTACAGTGGTATAAAAATGTTTCCTCAGAATTACAGACAGATTGTTTTCGTCATGTAAAAATACAGAGATCATCAGGACTTGAATTTCAGTATTATAAGTGGATTTAGATAATACTTAAAAATATCCTTGCTGTCTTAAGGGCTATCTTATTTTCACATATATATAAGTCCAAGAGGACCTATAAATCACTACAACCCAATACCCAAGACTGACCTGCATTACTTCCGGTTTTATTCATAAAGCAGAATCCCAGTCCTTCAGCTAACACACACATGATAGTTATTACTAATTCTGTCATAAATTATTAAGTGATAAGATAACACTGATCCGCACATTAGAAGAACACAGATGAGATCAGGCAGAAGGCTGTAATAACTTAACAAATGCACTTACCCTTTACCTGTCCCATGGTGAGGCCAGGCTTGGGACTAGCATGAACAACTGCTTTTCTCCTTTTAAAGAAAAAAAGAGTTGCTCAAGCTGATCCTGCTTATAAGATCCACCAATAAATTTCTCTTGGATTGAAGCCCAGCATTACACACATGGCAAAACACATGTAAAGTTGTTAAACTTGTTCTTTCAGATATTTGCATAACAAAAACAAATGTTATACAACTGGTACAGCCCCTGCTTCATAGCAGCTTCTGGCTAACAGCAGAGCGGGTTACGCTCCATGCTCAGGTGGTTTGGCTGTGAAATTCCCCATGACAACACAATGAAAATTCTTATTTCTCTTCTATCAAGTCTGGTGGCAGAAAGCTACATCTTCCTCTTTGAATGTTGTGAAAGTGTTATCAGGTTGAGTGGGATATTCTGTTTCAGAAGCAAAAGATGTGTAAGTGAGGTGATACACTGAGGCAGACTGTGGCTTCTCTTTCTGGATCCCTTCCTCACAGCCAAGTGTCTGCTGAATTGTGTGTTGACAGGTCTCTTCACACTGAAGCAGGAACAAGACAAAGTTGTTCCCTCCTCTTTAGCATCTTCCTTTAGTTATCAAGCCCTCAGCAAACCACAGCAGAAATAATCAAGGGACTTTAGGCTTTATGCTGGAGGGAAAAGACAAGAGGGCTGCACTAACATAAAGATACAGATGGTGTTCACACATTTATAACACGTCCAAACTTAGGCTGTCAACTGGTCTGCAAGAAATAACACCAGACCATGATGTTCCAGGTTGCAATGTCAGCCAACAAATATCCTGGGAACCACTCCTCAACACCACAGAAAATCAAAGGGAAAATTAACTAGCATTTTCTCAGCTCCTGTGAGCTGTTCAAAATTGTTTTATGTAGGGACGTACATCATTCCTTCTTGTAAAGAATAGCTATGGTGTCAATTTCCTCCCAACACTATACAAACTGAGACAAGAGGCAAGTACCTGGAACTGGATATATATTACTTGGCTGAGCAGACTAAATGCAATAAAACCGAACTGACTCCCAAGAGTATTTTAGTTATTGTATATACCACCTTTAACTACTCCTCAGTCTTTCTTCCAAGAATTTAATATAAGTTCAAAGCTTTATGGGTCTTAAAAAAAAAAAGTTAAGATGAAGATTAGTACTAGGAGAATATCTTCTAGGGAAAGCAATGTCAAGCTATATTGCAGGATGTTCTCACTCAGATATCTAACAAATACAGGCTTATTTTTGGATAAAGCACTGCACTGAAACTGAGGATGCTTATGCTCAATTGGCAAGCACTGCCATCAGGTTCCTGCATGACCTAAACCTGGTCAGTCATCTACTTTTATTCAGATCTTGTCAGTGAGGACAATAACAGCTAATTTTTCCCACTCGTGCTTATTTAGACAGGAAGCTGTTCAAGGTACAGACTCTTTTTACCCTCATGTATATAAAACATATATTGGAAAAGAACTCTGATCTTGTGTTGCTATAATAGGAATAATTGTACATATTTCCTCCAGCTACTCCCCTGTTCTTTGAAAGTAAACTCCTGGATCTACAGGACAGCTACGCAGTCACCACTAGATACAGGCTAAAACTGTGTTAAAAAAAAAAAAAAATAGATGCCCTGAGGTAGTATCAGTATGAAGATATTTATACATTCATGTTGTATATGACTGGAACAGGTATTGGCAAGACATTCCAGTCCATTTAAGCACAGAATTAGCCCTGATTAACAGCCAACTTGTGTTAACAAATACCACCTGCTTAATTAAGTTATCTTGTAAATTACCTGTAATAAAAATTGCTGTAGCTCAGACAAGATGTAGCAACAGCAGAGAAAGACTGTCTTAGAATAGCAATTATGGTGTAAAGGAACAATATGCAAAGGTATCACAGTTATAAAAAAAAGGGGGTGGGGGGAGGAGTCCCATATCATTGCTATGCATTAAAAATGGAAAACAAGTCCTAAGGATTTGTCCTCTGGTTAAAGTATAATTTTTGCCTTATCGTATTTGCCCTTTTCTAAAGCATAGTCAGCCAGTACTCTTTTTGAACCTAAAGAAAATTATATTTTGAATAGTAATTATTACAAAATAAACTCTTATGAACCAATACAACAGAACAGTGAGCAACATTCAAGAGACTGTCACTGTCTCCTGTATGCAGAAACTGAAATAAATCAGATAAAGTACCTTAAAAAAGAAAGAGCAAGAGAGAGCAAGAGAGAGAAAAAGAGATAGACTGGATTCTTAAAATATATCAACATGACTTTAAGTATGACTCAGCTGCCTTTACATTTCTGTCCTCTATGGAAGGCCAATCTCTTTCACATCTCTGAAAAGAGAGATAGTGAAGTAGTATAAAATCCTGTCATCTATATTTAGAGTACTCAAAATTGCCTGTATAGACATTGTCTTGTCATCAGCACAAACATGCAGGGCTCTTGAATGTATCTGAAATATCAATCAAAACTAAAAGAAAACATGGAGGTAAAGTAAGAAGAAAAGTAACAGACAAAATTATTTTAAATCTGTATACTATATAGCATGGTGTAATAATGTCAATGAGTTCTAAGAGTTTCATGAGCATTTCCACTTTGATTCCTACAGAAGAGTCACAGTGTTTTGGCCAACACAGAGGACTGGAGTTAAAATGCTCAAGATCAGATGTCAGGGAATTCATGTTCACCAAGCATAGGATATATGACTGACAACTGACCTTTATGTTTATATTTTTAATGATCTTTAGTTCTGCTAATTCACTTCAGAAACCTAGTATAAACTGTACTTGTAGAAAATCTTTTCCTTGTGAATTATCACTACCTGATACTAAAATCTGGAACCTGAGTTTTGTTCCATTGCTTCAGCTGCTTTTCAAGTTCTGTGACTGACTCTTTCACCAGAATTTATATAAACTCCAAATTGGATCTAAAAAGCATAAGATCACACCATATTTTCTGAGACTATTCCTTAAATAACCCTTCACTAGGATTTTCTATGTGATGTGAGTTTATGGAACTATTTTAGATAGTAAGTAGTGAAGTGAACTTCAGTGTTCAAGCGCTGCTTCTATATCCTATAAAGGGCAATGTTTGGAATATGAACAAAATTACTGTCTGTCACTACAAAATGACATTGTGTTACCAAGTAATATCTGGCAAGATGAAGCAGTTGGATTTGGGTCTAAACACTTTTGGTATTTATCCAAAGTGAAGAAAATCATATCTGCTCTGACTCATTGTAAATTGTTTTGAGCAATTTATCGCCCTACTGATGCCAAAGTTAGTGCTGTGAAGTACAGATTGAAACAGTAATTTTGGTCTGGAAGACAAACTTTAATTCCAGTATTAAGAAAACATAGTATTAGCATACATTGTTGTAATTCAGACAGCTGTCAAATTAGTTGTTCCATGAAATGAGCTTTGAGAGATATTAAAGTGCCAAGATGCTTTATTAATTACTACACTAGAAGATGATGCACCAAACATGCTTAGCAATGAAAGCATCCGTTATGGAAAGCTGTAACTTGGTGTAAACTAACACTGTTTGTTTCATCTGAATGGCCCTCTCACTGGAAATAGCTGACATATACAATCAAAACTTGCCCTCAGAAAAGTTGTTTCGGCTGTGACTTATCCAGCTGATCACAGACTTATTTTTGGACATATAGATAAGACAAAGTTGTGTGATATCTTCTGGGCAAACAAGGTAGCACTACATAATGGAGACCTGATAATCAACAAAACTAAAGAATTGCCTTACCCTAAAGGAGTAACAATACTAAACTTAGAAGATACCATTTTTTACACTCCTAGATAGGTCATAGCTATAAACAGAACTGGGTTTAAAACAGAAGCTTTACTGTTACATGCTCAACAGGAGAGATTAACTTGGGTTCATGTGATCATGACAACCCTAGGTTATATCACATCTCTCACATAGTAATGTTTCCTACCCTCTCCTTTAGCCACATACCAAGTTGTTTTTTTTTTCTTCTGTTCCTAATGCTGTTGAAGTAAGTTCTCTGCTTCACTCTCTAGGTGTGCTCATCATACTTTCCCAGCTCGTCAAACACAGACCCATCCCACAACGGGTTAAAACTCCATGACTTTATTTTCAGCCCATTTCAGGTTTCTTTGCCTGCCTGTATCATGGTTCTCAACACACCACCCTTTGAAGGTTCTTTCAATTTAATGCACTAACACGTAGCTTCTGGAATTTTTTCACTTTTGTTGTTCTCCATGAACCCTCAACCTCTGGGCTTTTTCCTAACGGTTTTCCATACTCCTTCCCATGCCTAGAATGTTATAGCACTACCATCACACCACACAGACCCATTCTGTGTTTTTTTTTTTCTTTTTTTGTTCCAATTCCATTGCAAATATATATTATCTTGCTATCACCTGGCCATTTAGTCTGCCCTCTTCTCTCTTCACTACTCACAATAGCACTCATACATGAAAATGAGAAAACTAAAATATCACCTTGAAATTAGCGCAACGTGTTCGTTCACCTGCACCATTTACTCTGTCTCTTCGGTCCCACCCTCCAAATTTGCTTTTTGTTATCTATTTCTGTACTGTTACACAAAGATACAAAGCTATATTTACTCAACCAGAATTCCTCTCTGTCACTGCTGGTAGCTCATTTTCAACATACTAATTCATATTGTTAGACTTAAAACTCATTGAAGCAATGACTGCTTTTTTTAAAATATCTTTTAAAAGAAGCCTTTGGGGCTCACTTCCTCTCCCACGCCCTGATTCTCTACCCTCTGTAACATCCTGCAGCCCTTCTCTTTCACCTGTGAGATACCCCAGCCATGAGTTTCTGCCATTATCTGCTTCATCTTCCTCAGAAGCACTGAAAGTGCTTCTGTTTTTTTGGTCTATATGCAAAAGTAGAAAGAGGATGTCTAAAATCAGTGTTGGGAGGAAAGATATTAAAACTAAAAGACCAAAAGGAAGGTGTAGGCATCTCAGATAAAATTTATGGCTCCTTTTAACACACTGTAGGCCTTAGCTAGAACCCTGTAAAAGTTTTCAAATGACTACTATGCCTAAAAGGAGAGCTGCAAAATTTGAATTACATAAAACAATGATCATCATGCACCACTGACCCATTTGTGACCCAAAGATTCAAGATTTACATACAGCCACACATACACCCTGTCCAAGGTTGGTCAAATCTGTGACATTAGATTGATCCAGCAGAATCAATTACATTAACCAAGGCTGGTTTGGATGAAATCCTGGTCAACAGAAATATGTGAACTTAGATCAGAGTTGGAGGTTTGGTTCACTTCCATCACTAATGAAGAATGAGATGATGTGAAATAAATTAAAAATCAACTTACACTCAAACCATCTATAAATTTCTACCAACTTCTCAGTTTCTTAAGATTCTCCTTCCATCGTCACATTAGGAAAAAAAAAAAATGCTAAGAGTTCAGATCATACTTGTGCTAGTAAGTTGCATAACACAACTTTCAAAGTTAAGAAAGACTGACACCATTTTGGTCACTAATAGACACACAAACATCCAACATCTGTTTTCTCTCAGAAATGATTCTTCCATGGCCACACGTACCATGGCCTACCTGCTTGTGACCCATCTGGCAAAGATGTTCTTTTCATTCTCAAGTTTTTGCCTTTCCTGAGAAAGCATCTCAGAAATTAATAAATATCAATTTAATTATAAAGACATACAAAGAAATAGCAAACAGAACACAGGGCACAGAAAAATTCACTGCACTAAATGTCTCCTAAATTTGAGTTATACTTTTAAGCTTGACATCTTACAATATCTTACCACACTCTTACCACACATGTGGAGTGAGACCCAGTTCCTGCATGTTTGAATCAACTTAGCAATTATTTCTGAGCATAAATTAGAAAATATTTTTTCTTCAAACTAGCCCACGTCTTTTAACTTTTAAGATAAAACAGTATTAAATAAACTTTATTCAACCTGAAAGTCAATTGGGTTCTATCAAGCCTGCTCAGTAAATGAGATCTATAACTTTTACTTGTTTTAATCTCAGTTTCTGATATATAAAGTACTGCCTCTACAAATTCTTATTAAAGTGATA
This sequence comes from Anseranas semipalmata, assembly GCA_013399115.1. Taxonomy (NCBI): domain Eukaryota; kingdom Metazoa; phylum Chordata; class Aves; order Anseriformes; family Anseranatidae; genus Anseranas; species Anseranas semipalmata. Next base: position 623,776 of record VXAA01002805.1, on the reverse strand, counting down.
ACAATGTGGGTTTTTTTGTTTGTTTTTTGTTTGTTTTGTTTTGAGGAGTTTATTTTCAGCATCCCTCTAGCAGTAGTGCTCATATGCACTGCAAGGACATTGAACACCCTGACATCCCCAATTGCTTTTTTCTTTTCTAGGCCAGTCCTGTAGTGATGTTCTCTAGAAAAGTTGAAGAGCAGTTTAAAAGAGAAAGTTTTTTCCTCTGTTGTTCAGGCTTTGATTTTTGTCTGCTCAGTAGAGTCACTCAGTGTATATGCCTTGTTTCATGAATGTTTTGAGGAGCTGAACATCAGAGTTCAGAGTCCAAGCACAGAAGATTAACAGAGTATTTCTATTGAACTTTTTCTGTGCCTGGTGCCTGCAGAAGCACAGCAGGATATTTTGTTCTCAGTTTTCACAGCCTGTTTAGAGGCATGCATCTATATATGTAGTTAAAAATATCTAGTGTTTTCAGGTGTTTTACTAAGCCCATATGTTTCATGGGGGACTACCTTTTTCCTTTCTCCCCAGAAAGAAAAACGTCCAATCAATAATCAAAGAATCAAAGAATCATTTAGGTTGGAAAAGACCTTCAAGATCATCAAGCCCAACCAGCAAATATTGCTATGTATATTTAAATACTTACTGCAAGAGGACAACAGGGTCTTGCATGAGAATTTATTTGAAGTGAATTCTCAGTCTTATACCCTAGGCTTTCTAGCTGTCTTATGTGATAGACACGACTACACAGAGGGATGGATGCTAAGAGACAACTGATGGACCGTCACCAGATCTAGGGGATCTGGTAATGCATATATTCTTCTATTCTTCCTTTTGTAGAGGGTATAGGAGTACACTTGTACTGGAGAAGATCTACAGAGCAGCTCCTCAGACTAAAGCAAGACTTTTTTTTTTCCCCTCTTCTGTTCACTATTTAGCCTGACACCCAACTTGAACCAAAACTTTAAAATAGATAACTATTTTTAGCAAGAAAGAATGCTCAGATCACTAGGTTCAGAGTAGATTATAGACTAGCAATCAGAGATCAGAAGGAAGAAAGCAGTAAAATAGCTTACTACTCTGCACTGTTTTCCAATTTAAATCTGCAGACGAATACAGTTAATTTATTAGAGCATGGAGGGTTGTGACAGATGGCGAAATGCCATCAACTATAGACTTTGTGGACAGATTCATTGCTGGGAATTCTTAGAAAAATGAGGTCTGAGAAGCAGCAGAAAAATCAAGCACTAGGGACTGGATTTCTCTGTCCTAGGAAAGACACTGAAGAAAAGTGGCACAAGGAGGTAAAAAAAAAAAAAAAAAAGATTACAGACCTTGTATGTTGCATAACAAAGTCCCATTCTTTCCCTAAAACAACTGTGCTAGTCAAGGTTCATTCACCAATGACATACAGTAAGTCAAATATATGACTTTCTTATACAGGGGTAATATGGGTAAGAAATGGAAAGCTACAAACACATATATCACAGGATATCTCCTCTGATAAAAAATCAGTAGAGGGAAGTGTAGATGTATTAGCAAAATAAAACATTGAGAGGAATCACTACGAGTCTGGAAAACCTCCCCCACCTCCTACAACTGCAGGAATCAAGGGCAGGCGGGATGTTGTGAAAGTCAGAGAAAAAGAGAAACCCTAGCATCATTGCTAGCTCTCTCCTGGCCCATCTAGTCCTTGGGCAGCCCTTAGCAGTCCTGCTACCTTCTTCAAAACTGCTGACCTCCTGCCTTGTTCTGATGACAAGGCCAGGATCTCTGCTTGAATACAATGAAGAACAGCAGGAAAAGTTTTATTTTACAGTCTAAGATAGTTCATCCAGGAAAGATATCTATTGATCCCACCAATATGAGGAATTAGTTCTCTCCCAGTCCTTCAGACTGAACCAACTTGCTCCTTCTGAAGCAAACTGACAATAGTTCACTTCAGGAGCCACTCTGTGCATGTAATGCTGACAGACCCACATGGATTTGGCCTCCTCCACTATCTCACATCATACTGAGGACAAGCAACAAACACTTTTTGTGTCACATTATAAATTGAGAACTGTAAAACAGCCTTTATGCTATTCCATGAAAATTGAAGGGAGGGGGCAGCAAAATCAGGGTGATTCCTGGACCCAGAAGACACCGAGGCTGAGTGTCCGGTAGGATGGGCTAACCCTTAGGGAAGGGCACTCAAGGTATTCTGTATGATAGCATAGTCCTCTTAAAATGCTGAAGGAGGACAGGGCAAACCATCCCACATTTGCTTTAAGAGACCCAGCACATACCTATCAAACCCTGAAAGGTCAGAGCAGACTGCTCTCCAGGCCAGTGCGTGTTCCTGCCAAAGCCTCTCATAGTGCTCATATAACTCATAGCATTTCAGTACTCCAGGCAGCATCTGGTTGTAATGCAAACAGGATTTTGGAAGCAGAAAGACTACCTAGATGCTCCCTGTTGTCATTATACATCTCTACAAGGTCAGGCAAGCACAGTATGACCTAGAGACATCAGCTTTGTGCCAGCTGTTCTCTTATTCCAGGAAAATAATCTTGTTTTAATCTTATTTGCCAGAGTCTGATAAAAGAGAACCATTTATCATCCACTTTAAATGAATAAAACTCATTTAAAAATCATTGTGATGTTGCTTATATGTGATCTATATTGTTAACTTATCACTGCAAAAACTGTCAGGCCTAAAATTAGATCATCCAGCTGCATATGGATATAGAAAAGCAAGATTGAACACCAGTGTCCCTCTGTTTCACTCTGCCCTATAGTGGTGAAGAGGAGCCAGGTCAGAAACAAGTGCAGCAGAGAGCAGGATCTTTGTGTATTTCTTTACTTTGAAATGCATTTCAGGTGCCTCCCCAAACAAGGAAAAAAGCTGCAAAATATCATTGAAAGTGTCAGTAGGGTATGTTTGTGTACGCGTGATGGTGGTGGTGAGTTATCTGAGAAGCTAAATTGTTACCTGTGTAATAGCCTTGTTCCATTTGTGTATACAGCTCAGTCATTTTAAGAGCAATGGGATAAAAGTTCTTTAAAGAAGTGTCACTGGAGTTTTAAGATTGTTTATATTTTGGATGTGTCAGCCTTGAAAATATCCCTGTAAAGTGGCATGTGAAATAAACTATGTGACAGGACCTCAAGAATACTAAATTCATGGCTTGTTGAACATAAGGGCGTTTTCAGACAGAAGACTGAATTCACTGATGTCAATGAAGTGTCTGGTTATCTCACATCTCATTTCCAGTGTTTGGAAAAATAATAATATAATAAAATATGATCTGTGACCCCCAGAGACCTTTCCTGAGAAAATAATGGTAGGAATTAAAGTTATTTGGGTGCTTAGTGACTTGTGTTCTATGTGATCTGACTCTCCCTTTTTTTTAGGCTTGTATGCACACACTGGCATCGAGTGGTTGAAGTTGGCAGGTGGGCACAAGCACCCTACACCACTAAGCGTGTGTATAAGCACTATTTGCGCAAAGTAAATAGGACTAACAGAGGTAAGCTGGAACTTCAAAAAGTGTTCATACAAGTATATTAATTCCTGTTCTAAGCACTGCACAAGACTGAAAATAATCTAATGTACAGAAACATCCAGGAAAGATTGTACACCAAAATGTTGTTCTTGGATTCCTCAGGTGATCAATATTTTGCAGTGTTTTGAAAAGAATAAAAAGACAACCACTGCCTTGTGAAAGCATTCTGTGTCTTTATGCAGCTCTCTACTGAGAAAGCTGATGGAGAATGCTTAATACAGTACTTATCTTTCTGTAAGATGGGAATTCTGAGCAGTGGAAGGTTACCGAAGAGACCAAGTGGTAAATCAAGGAGGTCTGTAACATCAGAAGCCTTGGGGAGATGAACAGGAAGCTTTGAGAAGGAGATGAGGAACATTCTTTATAGCAGGGATGCTGGTTTAGCTCCAGAAACAACCGAGGTTAAAGATAAGCTAACCTGAAAAAGATTCAGTGGCTCAGAAGACCAGTCATTAGCTACAAGAAAGCAATTCCAGACCATCCCACAGGGACTCACCTGAGAGCCCAAAGGATATTTCAGAGTAGTAAGAAAATTTAAGCATAGAAACATATCCAGGATTTATTGTTTTGCTACCCCCTTTTTCTGTCCATGCAGTTAAGAGTACTGGCCCTTCTGAAAGGCACGTGCATATGTCTGCATCTATAACACCTACCCCAGGTTCCCTGAAGAGTTATACTGTAGCCCAAGGTACACATGCAGTTGATATTGTGAGAAAGGCTGCTAAAAGCACATGTTTGGAGATGTTAGGGCCAGCTTTAGACCTAAGCTAGCAAGACATCAGAAACAGCACCACAGTCCGTTGGTACACAAGGAAATTCAGAGCGTATGAGCTCAACTGATCAGAAGCCAACACATCAGCCTGCCGAGTGTCAATACTGCAAAAGCTTGATCAGATTTGTGATGAATCACTAGGCACATCTTTTTGAAATAAGCAAGTTCTGGATTATGTAGCTATATGCAGTTAACCCAGATACCGAAATATTCTTGGTTAACTGTCAAGCACGTGCAATATGTGCAAGTTGCTTACCAATCATCCCCATTCCATTTTTACATGACTTTTTTGTACTATAGAATATTAGGAACACAAAATTATGCAAATATATCTGACTGTGCCTTTCTTTGAGGTATCTGTGCTATTTGTACCACACAGCTGGTATACAGTTTCATATTTGGGCAAGTATTACCAATTCTGCTGTCTGCTCTCCTCAAATTGTTTTGCTGTTCAGCAAATGTCTGCGCTGCCCTATAAGTGCACTGTATAACACCGCATTCTACAAAACTAGCTAGGGTACCAAAGCAATCAATGGTAACCTTTCACTCCAGCCATTCTAATTTTACACACAAATACAGTGTGCAATACAGATATGCCCTCAGCTCCATTTTCTTGGGTGTGTAGTCTTCCTCTGGTGCCAGTGACAACTTAGCTTCTGACTGAATTCACACCAAAGAAAAATGCTTGACAGTAAAAGCAAGGCTTTCCTGAGCACATGTAGGGCAAGGTGTGCAAACTCTCAGCACTGTAGAAACTCAATTTAATTTCCTTTGCAGATACTCTGCAGAAGGCAGGAGGTACGCTTCTCTATCTCGCATGCACTTATATTAGATGTGCTGTTAGTGCATACTGGAAGTGTCTCAGAGACAGCATGGCATACCTATTGCACTTAATAGTCATAGCCATTGTACTAATGTCTCATGTAGACAAACTCTAAGAGACATCAAGTATGGACTAGAAATAAGATAAATAACATGACAACAGATCACAGACCTGTTCCTGTCAAGGCTGCAAATAGAGAGATCCTGTGCAACTCCTACTATATACTTATACTAATTTATTTAACTATACTAATTTAAATAGTTGCTAGCGGTTCTCTAGCTCAAAAATTTTCAAAAGTTACAGGTTAGGGACTTGATACGCCACATACATACATGTGTATATATATGTAAATAAAACCTATGGATTCAAGGAATGAGACAAAAATACCAGAAAGTCTTCCTTTGGCTTCGATATGGGAAGAATGTTATTTGCTTTATTAGCCTCACTGTTTGAATTGAAGATCAAAAACAGCATTTCTGGGACTAGGTCAAGATCATCCTCCATCTTGTTAAGGAAAAAAATACATTGGGTTGCAAGCTGAGTCTTGCTGAGATTTTACTTTCTCATTGTAAGGATCCTATTAACACAGCTTCTGATAGTGCAATGCTTCATGAAGAAACTACTGAAGTGACTGCACACAGAAATTGATGGTATTTCTTTCACCACTGATAGAGATGATCAAAGTATACCTCATTGAATTAATTTGATTGGAGGGAAAGTGAGGAAGTAAAGACTGGAAAGATGAAAAAGTTTAATGAAGTACCAAAATATCACATGTGTAAGTGAGAAGAGCATTGACTCTTACATACTGAAGAAAAAAAAAAAAAAAAGGAATTTCAGACTAATCAAGAACCAAGGTCATGAATGCAACAAAAACAGGAACAGTGGTCATGCACCCCAGCCTACTTGACAAGATGTAAACATGTAGTACAAAATATTTTTTCTATTATTAAGAGTACAGACAAAATTAGTGGCTTTTTACTGTTACCATCTAAAAAAAAAAACACACAGCTGAAACCGGTGCAGGTACAAGTTTAAAATCCTGAAAGACTTTGAAACATATGGGGAAGACAATCTCTTCAAGAAAAATCTTAAGTGATCTTTTAATGATACATTAGCTTTCCATATACTGCTGAAATATAGCAATTAGGCAATTTAAGAAATGGATAAAAATGGAATTGTCATGATGCCAAGTAACATTGACACTGAGGACACAAATATCAGCATGAGAGGCTTTTCAGTACTGTTACTCTCATTAATATTCCTGTCAGTATATCTAGTCTATTACACCTAGGCGTACAGGTCAATTTTACATGATCATGTATAAAATAAAAAACGATAGTTTTAAGTGAAAGACAAAATAATTTACAAGTGCTTGGCTGAAAGGCAGCCATGTTTTTCTGATCAAGACCACTGAAATAAGCTCCAGGCTTTTCTATAAATATAAACTCCTCTGCTCCCAAATTCTTAGCTTTTCTAAGTCTATAATATATGAGAAAGCAAGTATCCATGTGGAAAAAAAAGAAAATCCTTAGGAGCTCTAGTTCATTGCTTCAGTTTAGGGACCGTTATTACTTGAATAGTGTTCAGGCTGTTGTGCCTCAGGCTGCACTACATTACTTGAGTTGTTGTGGAAATAGGTACTGGAAGCATACAGTAGTCAGTGATCATGTCTTCTTATTTAAGTGGCCAAGGTTTCCTCTGATGAATGGGAAAATTTTTTTCTTATGCTGGGATTATCTATTTCAGATGGCAGATGGCTCATTGTCACACAGCAGGAGAAATATTGAGGTATTGGTGGGGACAGGTCAGCACTCAGGCAGGATACAGCAGCTAAGAAGACTGACAGCTGCTGGACTAAACAAGATCCCAATTAATATAGACAGAGGTGAAAATTAGATAAAAACCAGGTGCAACTTAACCCTAAGACAAGATCTTCAGAAAAGATCTCTTAAAAAGAAAATGTAGGGGAAACATGCAGTTTGAAACTGCCATAGAAAGTCAGGTGAAGAAAAGAAGTTACATATACTCAAAGAATAATTGATAAGACTAGAATAATTTGGGCTTCAAGTTCGCCCTCTGTTCCCCATGCTCAAGCCTATAAAGTGACAACATTCCTTGAAAAGAAATGGCACTCCAAAGGCAGGCATCTTCCCTTGTGACTAAGATTGAAGAAATAGTGTAAAATGCAAGTGATCCAAAATTGTTTGTTTTCCCTGTGTTAAATCTGTTTGTTTTCTTGCCAACTCACATGGTTTAAAGAATGATCAGTGACTAAGGAACCTGATGCAATTAGGGAGCTGAATAACATAATAGCAAATGTATCTTAAATGGAGTTGAATGCAGAACAATGGAAGGAACGAGGTGAACTCCTTGCATACTCTGATGGTCTGTACCCCATAATGATTTAGAAAAAAAGAATTAGACATCTTTCTGAGAAGTACAATGCCCACTGGCAGTATAAAAACACTGAATAGCTTTTTAGCCTTCATTAAAGGAACAGATAACAAGCTATCTGGAAAAATACAGTGTCATTAAATATAAAAAAGTTACAACCATATATCAATTCTGGTCATCCAACTTCACACACACACACACACACACACACACACACACACACACAAACAAATAGAAAGGGACAGGGAAGGGCAATAAAAATGACTTGATGCATAGAAATATTTCCATATTGGGAGAGATTAAAGACAAAGAGAAAGACTACTATTCTTGTTTGAAAAGCAAAAAAAACCTTGGGATCTATAAAATAATGTATAGAAAACACGAGGATGGGCTCCCAGGTAAGAAGGAAACATTAGAACAGAAGGGATTTTTAAAACTGATCAAAGATATAATACATGAAAAGGTTCCACAAGACATTGTTGAAATAAAGAGTTCAGTAGGATTTAAGAGGAGAAGTATCGCTGCAGAAACAAGCCTCTATCTGAAAACACTTAAAGCAAAAACATTTAAGTAACACCTACCTGCTTGCTTTCGGGTATTGTTGTATATTGAATATTACTGCACAATTTTCCATGAAAGATTAAATTTCTCTCTAAAACATATGGTATTGGCTACTGCTGGTCTCTGGAAATACAGGTCTAGATAGATCTTGGGTGTGATCTATTACAGTAACTCCTGTGTTACTTATGAAATAGAATACCACCACCAGTGTTTTCACTAATAAATTGGTAAATAAACAGTTAACAAGTTGACAATTTATTTTAAAAAAAAATGGAAAACGCAAAGATAATATCCCAGGGATTTATTTGTATAAGAAGGAAATAATACTAAAAACCTATAGTAAGAGCATGATACACATCAGTGAAGGTTTTGTTGCTTTGAATTGCTTAGCACAAATAACTTTTGCCAAACAGTTCAAGAGCTGCGAATGCTGAAAGCTTCTGACAAATATGACATAACTTCTGGAACTACAGTGCTTTAGGTAAATATTGCAAAGGCAAATATCTCTCATGCTTCCCCAGCCAAAGTTAGCAGTTGATCTCACCCATAGTAGAGCTACTACTTCATGAAGTGAAGTACTCTCTGAAGGTATTCAATTTTTTTTTATGAAGGATCAGGACAAGGTTTAATGACTCCAGGTTACCCCCGCCCTCTGAAACCACCTCACCCTTTTGGCTCATGGTACTAAGTTTTACAGAGTATAATTGAAGTAAATGTGATATTAAGGCCTAAAAGTCAAGGTACATATAATTAAAATCTAATCACTGTTCACTTCAGCTTCCTGTTAGGACATCTTCTAAGTCTCAAAAACAACACCATTTTAACTGATTCATCCATCTGCCCTTTATTTACAAAATACTAGCACTATTGAATTATGTCTCCTTTGATTATTCCACAGACACCACCTAACAGAGAGGTTTGAGCTTTCCAAGCTCATTTGACAGAGGTTCACAGATCAGACTCAAAACAAGGTCCATGAGATAAAAATGCACTTATTTATCCACTAAAGCCTTCTACTGGAAAATCAATATCTCAGATGTAATGAATTGTAAGACAAGTAAATTAGAGTACAGATTACTCTGTCAATAGGAACACATAACTTTCCTCTGTAATTAAGTGTTTCATATGTGGTACATTGCATTTGGCACTGGTTGCTTTGTCTAATTACTGTACTTCTTATTTTAAATGAACAAGAAACTCCTAAAATGCCTTGGCACCTTTGCAAAGGTGCCTGAGCCAAAACAGAGGTTCCGGAGTAACCAGAAAAGTTTCCAGTGCTAGCAGGAGCAGGCATTGGAAATGAAGTGTACTATATAATTAATGCGCCTGCCCTTTGCCACTTCAGCCCTGCTACTGGTATGAAAACAGTTGCTTTAGAATAGCTCTAATGACACTGTTCCTATGACCAGATAAATGATGCATGTGGAAGGCAACGTGAAAAATTATAGATCAAATCCACAACAAGAAAATATTTCTCTTTAAAAATGGAGCTTAGAAGAACACAATCACTTTCATATTGTTCTTGAAATATACGCAGAACAAGTGCACAGACCTTGCTGAGGTTTGCAGATGGCTGAGGCATGTTACACCTATGCTGACACAGGAGTATACTGTGAGTTCAGGACATGCATAGGCAACAACAGCTATTGAAGAGTAAGACCTTGAGGTAGGGTGGGATCCTGGACAACCTCAGAATATTCCAAATGCTTGAGAAGCCTATACCATACAACAGATCACCAACACAGCTGAAGATAAAGGAATAGTTTGTCCATATCATAACAGTAGCTTGAAGGACCAGCAATAATTTGAGACAGAGCTCTTATGCTGTGCAAACCTTTGCTCTCAGGAAGGAGATACCAGAAAGTATACAGCATCTGCATCCCAAGAGCATGCCCACATACCTAAAGTTCCGAGTTACGCCAGGACTCGTACTTGAGAGGAGCCTGAAAATGTAAAGCCTGTTAGAGCTAGTTGAACTGAACCAAACACAGAAGGCTGTTAAATACTAAGTTTGAATAGATCTGAGGAAAAAAATATATATATATATATATTATATATAAAAATTTTACACTCTTTTTTGGAGGGAAAAAAGGGGGGGGTCTAGGTGACTGCACATGCATAGTTGTGGAGGATGATATAGCAGAAGTATCCACTGGAAGTCACAAAAATGTCAATCAATGCATACATGGTGGTATGTGTTATTCTGTAATTTGCAGATATTGCATAAAAAAAGTTTTGCTTACTCTAAAAAAAATAGAAAAGAGGACTTTTATCTGTGGAAGAACATCTTTGTGTGCAGAGATAAAAAGTTCACTTTATGCTTTTTTTTTTTCCCGCCAGCTCCTTCCGTTTCACTGCTGCATTTGATCCACTACCCAGAGAAATCAAAGGAAGATTTTTCTGATCAGTGTTCCTCTGTTGGTGTCAGTTACAATCAAAGACTGGGGGTTTATTATATTACCAAGTGTTGCAATTTAGTGACAGATCGGATCAAATCAACCAGGGGAAATGACCACAGATCGACATTTAAATTGCATTGCAATTAAATGTTGTCAAGGAAGTAAGCTTCTTATATCTTGATACTCTGTCCTTTCAAACAAAGTCACATTAAAACAGATATATGAGAAAAGAGTTGTTTGGACTGTCTGTTAAGTGGGAATTATTATGATATCCTATTTGTTTAACATGCACTGTACAAAAGATCTTTTATTGTCAAGGAACCAAAAGTTATTCTACACTAAAGCCCTTCTGTACCACCAGTAATACAGAAGAGAATTTATGTAGGTATCAGCTATACTTACCTCAGTTCGAAGTTCATTTTACATTACCTGAGTGATGTAAAGAGGTCATGGTGTTCATGAAGATAAGGCCATTCCCATCTTCAAAAACCTCTACTGAAACATATCTAGACATCTAGTAGGTAGCTCAGGTACATCCTTCAAGTTTATCTACACCATGCAGCAAAGTAATGCACAAGAGTCTCTAGGCAGTAAACCTAAGTGGCACAACACAGAGCTGGGTAATGACTAGCTCAGGTCAAGAAGCTGTGGCTGATTTACATATTAGCTCTGGCATCTCACTGGATAAGTATGCACATACTGCTTCTGAGCTTGATGGGCTCAAATATCCCTGGCATAACCTGTTCTCTCAAAAATTTTCACAAGGAGGGCATCTTTCTTACCCTTTCAAACCCCCTTACAATCAAAAGTAATCCATTTCCAGCAATGGAGATATAAGTCAAAGCCAGGACAGCTCCAGGATGCTTTTGTGAATCATAGCTTAGCAAAGGAAAAAAAAAGAAAAAAGAAAAAAAACCACCCACGTAGCAGTGCAGTTGTGTATTTTAATTCAGCTGACAGGAATCATGACTTCTTCACATGACAAATCCCATCAAAGTCAGAATGATCACAAGGACTTTATAGGCACTGATATTGCAAATGACAGCACACAGACAAACTGCTAAGACTACATGCTGTCCCACTAAGAAAAAAAAATAAAATAAAAAATAGTGGAGATTTCTACCCTGATGCTACTAATTGCTGAATTTGAGCTCCATTGTGCAGTCTTGTAACAGGACATTCAAACAGCGCCAAATACATGTAGAAAGAAAAGAACTTACCTATTTATGTTAGTTTTTTTGTTGTTTTTAAAATATTTCCTATGATATTCTGCAGTCCTGGGCTCTAGCCAGTAAACTGAGTCACAAAAGTTATTTCCCACGATAAGCATGCTTGAGATACTCTGCTGAAGAGTTTATAGTGTATATATAATTTTAACCTTCATGCCCAATACATGTGACTCCTTTTTAAAGTAAGGCAACTGGCTTTAGGTGACTGACCTGAGAAAGAGACAATACAGTGGAAACAGCACTGTCTAGCACTGCCATAGCTAGGCAATGTCCTAGTAGGTTCCTAGTACTTTGTCTCCATTGGGATCAGACCAAGAAAAAGTGGGGAAAAAAAAAACCATACTCCTTAGAATGAAACTGCAGGAGACAAAGGTTCTGCCACTCTCACAAATAAGCCATGGAGCTGGCTACACAGAGTGAGCCATCCACCAGTTCAAAGACTAGACACAGAGTGAAGCTTCAAAAATTTCCCAGTCATCCAGCACTCAGCAGGGCTTAAGGTACAACTCACCTGCTAACCTTAAATGGCAGAAAATCACATTATGAAGCAGATCATAACTTAAGAGAACTCTGATCCTAGAAAAATAATGATGCCTGCAGTTCAGCCTGCCTGCCCTTACACTTCCACCCAGTTTGCTGCTAAGATTAGATGCCTTTGTCACCCTGTTTGTAGGTATCCAAGGTGTAAACATTAAAAATATGGAAGATGCATAGCCTGAACTGTTTCAGTTTAGCACATAAAACTACATAAGGATGCATTCATTTTACTCCTAACATTCACAGACACTTTTCCCCTTAGTACCTTGCAGACATCATTTCCTGAGTACTAATCATAGGCTCCAATCTTGAGTGTCAGATTCAACCATGCCCTAAAGCAAGCAATGTTGAAGCTATTTGTTTTAATGCATAGGAACTAGGTACAGGAGGATATTCAGGAAAAGTGATCCAAATTCACTTTTTAAGAAGATTAGTTAAACTGCATTAAACTGGCAAGCGGATACTTTTACTCAGAATGAAAGTTGTCTTAACTTGGCTTAGTTTAATTCGCTTTGGAAGAAGATCAGGAATTAATCCTATTTAACTAATCCACTTTAATTGTATTAATTACTTCCAATTATTGAGTTTTCCAGTGCACACAAACCTACTTTCATCTTAATAATCAGAGTCCGAGCGTGCAGATCTAGATGGAACAATCTAAAGTGCACATTCCAGATATAGGTTAGCATCTCCATGGCTAAACTTCATTGGGTAAGATGACAATTATTTAATGAAGCTCCATTGCAAAACAAAAGAGATTTAATATTAATTACCTTCAGGGGTCTACAGAGTATACCATGTGTCCACTAAAGTATACTAATTCAGGGAAGGCTTGCCAGACACTCTGTTGCTCGAGTCATTTAGCTAATACTGATTGGAGTCAGCTTATGGGTTATCTGACAAATAACCAAACTGGTTAAAAACTGGTTTGGGGTCAGATTGTTTTATCAGCTGAACTGGCATATTGAAAATATTGAAAATGGATCACAGATGGAAGAAAATGACAGAGAGGAAAATTCTATATTACATTATCATTGGTCTCCTACCCAGATTTTTTTTTGAAGGAGTTCCTCCTAGAGCAGTTGAGACAAATGCAGGGCAAATGCCCCAAGGCAGAAATTTTCAAGCGGCTCTAGGGCACTGATCCATGACCTAGAGATGATGCTGGTATAAGTCTTGTTCAGTATTTTCAAAGATCTTCCATCTATCATCTAAAGGGAGGTCAAATATATCGATTATTTTGCAGGGCTTCTCAGAACAGAAGTTACTATTAGATTAGGCAAAATCTGAATAAGTGACAGAGTAGTAAATCACTCCAGGAAAGGAGCAGGGCAGGGGAGGTGTTAAGCCTGCTGCAGTTTTTCCATTTAGGGAATGTGACCGTTGTCGGTCATGTATTACAGCCTTGCTTCAGGGAATGGCTGGAAAGCAGCCCTACTGTTTCCAACCCAGCCCAAATTTTACCTGCAGTTTTCAACTGCATATGTTGTTTTGCAAAGAGAGAGGTGAATGCTACTCTCCCCACCTTGCATCTCCACTGACACCAGTGAGCAGGGCTGAGCACAACCGGGGCCAGTCACTTTCCACAGGAACTATTTAACCAGGTAAAGAACTTCAGCCTGGGACAGGATACACTAAATCCATCCTAATGCTCCTTCTGGCCTCCAGGAAGAAGGACTGGGAGGTGCAGACTCTAAAGAAAAACCTCAGGAAAACATGAGGAAATGGTACAGAGGCCATTTTGCCCTAGGAGGAGAAATATCTTCATATTGCCATCAGGCTGTGGGAGAAGACAAGCAGGAGGGGATAAAGCCTCCAACCCTACTATGAACCTCTACAAGGCTTTAGTGATCCCTCATCACTGGTTAGCTGAACCCACACAGTGTTCCTCACTGATGCAACTGATACACATTTTTACTAACCCCTTTTGATTAATTCCAGTGGCAACAGTAATAAAGCCATGATGATCTAGTCCCAACTGATGAGACTAACCTTGCTTACAAGTTTGGATAGATTCATCTAGACACTTAACACTAGAAGGTCGTAACAAGCCCAGAAGAGAAACTGTTGTGTGGTTAGCTTTCTCCAAGACTGTTAAACTTCTAGAACAGCAAAGCAGGTAAGAACAAGCTAAATTTAGCACTGAAAAGACTTCCATTCTATTTTGATGTATATTTACGACAATAAAAATTGCTATCTTCCACACATGCAAATGTTGTTGGTTTTTTTTATTGATTTAGAAACAGATGCATTTTCTGCTAGCCAGATATTACAGCAACAAAACAAAAACCTCACATACTCTGTAAACAAAATATATTGATCATAAAAGCCAAACTCCATGATGGATATAAAAATAAAATCTTATGTCTTAATCATAATACTACCCCAGTGTCAGATAGAGCAAAAAAAATATTCATGGTCTACAGCAAAATATTGTTGTATCTATATGCAGGTGAATGATGGAGATAATCTATTATCTATATCTTGTGCCTTGCCACTCTACAGCTTACCTACTTTGTTTATGGATGGAGGGGAAAAAAGAAAGTCATGATTAATGGCATTTTCTAAATATTCTGTTTTAGATATATTTAGCTTCTCCACAGGAAGAATAAAGTAAGGTTAAGGGGAGAACCTCTTTGAAGTGCTGTTACAGATGCATAATTCACAAAGTATTTCACTCCCCCATGATTGTTATTTGTACGTATTTCCAGACAACATAACACAATCTGGGAATTCACACAAAGTCTTACAAGATCAAATTAAGCAAAAAAAAAAAAAAAAAAAAAAAAAAAAAAAAAAAATTATACAGATAGGAAATTTCTACATTAAGCAACTCAAAAGCTATGGTTTTTCACATATTTTAATAGAATATAGACTCTAAACACAAAGGGAAGAGGATTTCCTTGCTGCTTCTCTCTATGTCATGCCTGAAAGACCTCAGAGCCTGTGGTTACAGAGGCACTGTGCTTAGCAGTGCAAAGAAAGGGTTTCACTCAAGTTGTTCATGCATGGTTTCAAGGTAAGAACAGAAGAAAAAAAAAAAACCCTACTGCCCTAAAACCTCTTATTGGCATGGCTGTGAACCCATAACACAGCTAGTGAGATAGGTTAACAAAAACTAAATCTTGAATCAAGTCCTGGATGACACAGAAGCTACTTTGTGTGAAGGTCTTTCCCAGTCACCTTCTTCCTTCTTAAGAGTTGCTCTTCTCTTCCCCCTCTGATCTGCCCTACCACCTTTTACTGCAAGATAAGGACTACAGAACAGCTCCCTGAAGCAGTCCACCAGCCTGCTTCCTGCCTGTGCCTTCAGGCAATTCACTGGAGTTTCTGTGCCTCTTCTTCCAGTACCTTTCCAGGTCCTCAAATTTGCAAATCACCAACATTGCTTCTAAGCAGCTCTTTTCCAGACTCCCCCTCTTCCCAGCCACCACAAATCCCACCACTCTTGAACCTTCTCATGTACTGTTTTTCTTACCAAGAATCCTTTTTCAGCATCTCTTACCTCCAAGTTTCCTTTACCCTTAGCTTTTCCGTGTTTCTTTAATGATACTACCCACCTCCTGCCCCTCCTTTTTCTTTCTTGGCTCTTTTTATTACTTACATTTTCTTTCCTTTCTGTTCACAGACTGTTCAATATGCCCTTTCCTCACCTCTTCTAAAGACTGCATATGCTTCTGTTTTCCACTCAGCCTACCCTCCTTTCTTTCATTTGATTTTGACATTACATTGAACACCATCAAAACAAAAAGCAAGAAAGACAGAAAGCACTACTATTGACCTGATCATAGCTCCATGCATTCTCCAGCAAAGCCTAGCTCCAGTAGCCTTGCTAACAATTTAAGAAGGGACAATAGATCTCGTTCAGGCAACACACCTGGAGCAGGAAAGGATTGCACTCAGCTGTCTTGACCCTCTCTCACATCATTAGTATAGAAATATTGCTGTGCTCCAGGAAGCCAGGCATTGCTCTCAGTGTATAATATAAACACTGCATAAGCAACCAAAACTTAAGACAGGATGAAACTACTTACTTCATGTTAGTAAAGCATTCTGGAAAATAAATTCCCAGGGGATTATTGCTCTTCCAGTTGTGTGGCCTACAGCTTTATGCCTTTCAGCAAGCCAGCTGAGGCAGAGGATAACCACTCTGAAAGACACTGCTGCCCATGGTGAATTATTGCTTAATTAGATGAAGCCAGGATGTTCTACCACATGTGCAATGCTTTATGAATAAAATCAAGTGCATCCTGCTTTCTAAGCATTCATCTCACCACAGCACAAAACTTGGGAAGTGACAGCTTGCTACCAGGAGGAACGCTGCCCAAAAGAGATATCTGTTACGTTTCAAAAAAGGAATGCAACTATGAACAGTTCAAACAGCTCAATAGTCTGCAGTGCTGCCAGTCATAAATGCTTATCTGGTGCAGAAGCACAGAAAGGCTCCAGTCAGTATCAGGACCCCACTGTGACGAGATGCATCAATGTGCGAAAACAGCCTGGTGAGAGTTTCTACTCAGTGACAGCTCCATGGTCACTTTCCTTTTATACACATTTTAATTCCCCACTAAGGAACCCTAAATATGGCTTGCATTAATCTGCTTCTGAATCAGTCTGAGGCAATTTCAGAAAGATCCTCTGTTGGGATTAAGAGTGGCCACACAAAGAGTTTGTGTGGAAATAGCTAGCATCCTTTAAATTCACATCCTATATTGTTTTGAAAGAGCTTTCATGTACAAGTATACACCTTAAACATAAAATCTCTGCCTTGAAGGGTTTATTATCCAAAAATCTAATGTCAAAAAAGCTTATATGGCTTCTTAGTTTGTGGTACACTACTAAATCCTTCCAGTGAGTTTTAAGATACGAAATGTTAGGGATAGCTTTTAATTTCTGAGGTAATTTGAGGTGCTCCCTCTCATGTCAAACCCATAACAACAGGTCAGTAAATTCATTGGGAGATGATTTCAAACAATATTTAAATTCCAGTTTGTAAGAGAAGACTCTGAAAACAGCATACACCTGAGTGAATGTTGCATTTCTCAATAGGCTAAAATCACTTACACATCCTACATTTCAAAAGTTTTGTTAGATCCAATGCTATACAGATAAATATTAACACTTTAATTATTTGGTTAGTCTGTTACTGAGGGCTTTCTATACAAAATCAGCACAAAGTTAATTCCCTGATTGTTTTAACTCCTAAAAAGGTAAGAGTGAACAGAAGGATGAAGGAAGGTTATACTACTGCTAAAAGGTTTTGTAATTTGTATAGCAAAGTGAAAGTCCCAAAAAACAAGACCTAAAGAAACATTGTACGGTATATACTTCAGGCTGGAAGTCCAAGAGAGCAATGATAGTAGTCCAAAGATAGTAATTCAGAGATTACATAATTAAATAAATAGAGGTACAAGTAATGAACTGTGATTCCAACCCCTGTTCAGTACTGGGTTGAGGGCAGTAACAGTCAGGTCTCAGAAATGGGCAACACTGTCCGCAGAAGGGTGTAACCCAACTGGGAGCAGAGGTGGTGTACCCAATTCCATTGACCTCCTCTACTGATAGGTCTTTGCAGAAGGACTTGGGTAGATGAGCTGCTGTTCTCCGAAAGAAGCCCTGAGGAAATGTAATCAGAGGCTCTAACTAATGAGTAGAAGATGGACTGTGTAACACTTAGGCCACAAACACTAATGGCAATGTGGGTGGTATGTACCGGACTAGGTAATTTTCTGTAGTAACTGTCATCATTAATGTGTCATGTGCAATCTCCTTTGAAAGCTGGTAATATACTAAAGACCATGAACTTAGAGAATGTGTGTGTAATTCATCTCTTCCATAACATTAAATACATGACATTAATAGTTCCGACAGGATATTAAGATATAAATTCTCAAGATCAGCCTGGACAAGATTAGCTAGCCAGCAGGCTGGCCCTTAAAGCCTGCCTCCAGAAAAAAAAAAAAAAAAAAAAAAAAAAGACATTAAGCCCTCAAATTTTTATTCTAGACCCCAAATCTCAAAGACATGGACCATGGGTGAATAAAGACATTGATTTTTCAGAAAAGAAAGAGAGGGAGATTAAGGTCCTAAAGAGAAGAAGGAGAGTGCTATTGGCTACTTGTTGTAAATTTTGAAGCTGAAATAGTGAAAAGAAATGGGAAATGACACTGATGGGAGGCTTCCTGGAGTACAGATACATTTAGGCTCTGGTTGAAAAAGAACAAGCATGGCTGCCTACTTATTAAGTTTAGACTAACTGAATTTATTTTCTGTTGTATTTGTAACATTTTCTTCCATCTTGGCAGGCAACAGCATGGCCTTAAACCTTGCTGAAAAATACTTGTCCTCATTTGGCCAGTTAAGTTTGTCTGAAAGTTGGCCACATGGTGGTTCGAGGAAAGCTGCTGAACTGAGGAGATAGTAAAAATTCCAGTGTGACAATGATCCTCTTGGACCCGCAGGCATTTTTAGGAGACACAATGCTGAAGGGTATTTCTTGTTACACTGCTAATGACCCTTAATTGCAGTTGTTATCACTGATGCAAAGCCTTGCAAAATGGTTCCCCACAGCAAACACAAACCACCATTTCTCTTGCAAAGAGCAGATGAATGAGTAGTACCCTGGGGCTCTAGGCAAATCTACTCAAGATTTTCAGTTATTCTTTTCCCTGTTTCCATAATTTCAGGAGAGGTTATAGAAGAAGCCAGGCAAACACTGCCATAACCTAAGCAGCATTTCTGAAGTCATGTGATTACACCATTTTACTTGTTACACTATAAACTGGTCCTTTTCTGTTAATCAAGGCATATCTCTTGTTTCACTTCACTGGTGATAAACGCCATTGGTTCTCAGCATCCCAATCCATAGTGAATACTTGAGAGTATTGCCGATAAATCAGCTAGGGTAAGGAGAAGAAAGAGGGGCAACAGCTGTTATTTTAGTGGCCAGTGGATTTAGTGTGCTACTCTCTTTCCTGATTTATATTGTGTAATGTTGCAACATTCATATAGTGGGAGACTCCCTGAACCAGCTGGTTGTGAAAGTAATTTGGGTTGTGTCTCACAGGCTGCAGCTGCCTGGCTTGGATGGAGAGCAACCATTCTCCAAGTGAGCCCTACCTTAAAATGAGCTTTTGTTATTCATCATACATCATTCCTCATCAGCTACAGTCTTGGTTTCTTTGAATTATGACAGTTTTGCCAGGCATGTGCTTTTCATGTGAACTTAGTGCCAGCAGCCCCACAGAAACTCTCTGCATGAAAAATTCATTTATGTTGAATCACTGCAGCATCAATTTTATCAAAGCAAGTGCTTCTAAGCCTAACTAGTATAAGCCACAGATGGGAGATTTTAGGCAATCAGCTGAAAGATTGGGGGAAAAAAATGAATATATAGCCTGCTCATACATTTCTGAAGTGAAAAAAAATAAATATCTAGTAGCACAGGAACAGTAGGCAGCAGGTCACTGCTGGCCATCAAATATTTTATCAACTTCAGTAATGGAACATGGATATTTATCTGGGATGAAAACACACCACTGTGTAGTCTGTTTTGATTAACTCATCATATAAATCCTCCTTTACAGGAATTTTCAGAAGTTATTGAAAGTATTATTAGAAATGTCAAGGCTAGAACTGTCAGGAGCTAGAGTGTGGAGGAGCCTCAATTGAACAAGGCAGCATGTAACAAGAAGAAAGTGCTTTGAATTAAAAATACTTGATTAAATTAAATTTCTTATATGAAATCAAGAAGTTTGTTTTCTAGTCTTTCCCTTGTTGGTCAGAAAATGATCTCCACTTTAGAACATTAGTTTGATTCAGCTTCCTGCGATGATTTCCCCAAGCACCCTTGCCAATGTCGTCTTCTTTGTTCAGGTGAACTTTCATGAATGATTGGACTGCTAAGTTTTAAGTTTTGTATAGTTTTAATATTGCCTCAATAATTATGGATCTCATATATATCCAAAAATAAATACAACTTTTTAAAGAGGTGATATCAGACAAAGAAGATCCAGATTGAGTTCAAGTCATTAGAGAGCTGTGGATGTTGACAGCACATCCCACAGACAAGAACAAACAATACTGTTTTGGAGTTCCTAAGAAACCTACAAAGCCTGTAGAAGCACCAGGAACAGTCATTAAACCTTTGCAAGGAAAAGGAATTTCACCTATTGTTGCCACTAAAAGCCTCAAATAAAAATGAATAAAACTAGAAATAAAGCTTTGATAAGACTCTGTCAAGTTTTATTCCAAATCTCTTCCAATTCCTAAATGTAGTTTTTGTAATGCTAATCTATTTCTTAGCTGTTACACAGCATTTTTACAAAACAATTTTATGTCTTAGAACAGATTTTCTTAATGGGCAAAATAAAACCAAACAATTATGACAAAGATGGAAAGGTGTCCATTTCTTGTTTACATATGACGAAAAAAAGAAAAGTATTGTATTTGGATGTTTTATTACAACGACTCGTGGAAATCATAGGCTGGTCACTAAATGCTCCCATTCCTTCCTGCACATTGTGCTCTTTAGCTACATTTTATCTTCCATCATTAAAGACCTTCTCTCACAGGGGATGAGGCTGTCATAATCTCATTATGAAGGAAGGAAATCGTAAGACAACATAGAAACATTTTTTAATCCAAAATATAACTGATTTGAATTAAATATTCTATTTTCAAGTGTTTTGCCAGAAATGTTTTAATGTTTTTTTTTTTTTTTTTAAAGACAACAAAAACAAACTGAAGTATCCATACAGCATTATTTCAAAGTTTTGCCTACAATGGGGAACTGTCAGGCACCACGGTGATTGTCCATTACAATGATTTCTCTAAGTATAAGAAAGCTAGAAGTCCCCACATTTAGGCACAATAAACCCAGAGTAATTTCAACAATGACAGAAATAGTATTGAAATTATAACTATTATAGTCTAAATTGTAGAAGGTCAAATTTAATTTATGCATGCAGAATTTCTTCTTCCCATAGGATCATCTGTGAGAGGGGCTGTAGGAAAAATAGGCAAATATCCCATGCTTTATTCTGATTTCTTTTATTAAACCAAATGTGTTTACCTAAACTAGGTAATTTTCAGCATAGTAAATCCAGAGGGCCACTGTAGCCAGGGAATGGTGAACTCTTTGCCCTTCCCAGAAGGAGAGCAAACAGGATCTGTGAGAAACAGAAAATGAATGCCTGAGATTCTCCAACGTACAGCAAGCATATATGCTCTAACTCACGAACTGCTTTCTTCATCATAGCGTTAAAAGTGAGAAAAGGTGTGATACTGCAAAGAGGATGGAGAACAGTAAATTTGAAGGAATAATGTCATAATTACGCCAATAAGATTCCTTGCCTGTGTTAGTGCTACAACCACGCGTGTTCTTAAAAAGATACATTTTTAATCTGTTGTATTTCTTAACATATATACTGCTTGTTTCCCTCTTCCCACACACATTGACAGGTAGCTTCTTTCTCTTGTTTTGTTCCTCTGTCATCTGTTGCTTTTCAGGAACAAGAACTGTGTTTGTGTTCTGAATTTAGAGCACTGTTAAAAGCTCTTAATGAATTTAAAGTCATAATCTAATGTAAAGACATGCAAATCACTAAAAATAATAATAGGTATATATAAATTGTCCTAGACTGCATAGTTCTAAGTGCAAGAAATATGATTCAGGATTAAGCTGCAATGGCGTTTTGGCTGTCTCAATATAGACGAGGCAGAGCTGGAACACCTGCTCTGATCTTCATAAATTGAAGTTCAGCTCCTGTGTAGATTTTGAATCCCCATTTGCATATGCAAATGACGCTGGTGTTTATGTAAAATAGGTGTTCATTCACATAGCAGAGTAGAAAACATGTAATATGCCTACGCACAATTAGTGCAAGCAACCGTGCTATCCAGGTACACAAAAGAAACCCTAATTACAAGAAGCAGCTACAGAGTAACTTCCAGGTCCATGCTATGCTTTTCATACTTCAGCAATGCATAGTCATTGGTATTACTTTAACAGTTATTTTCAGAAATTGCCAATAGAATCATAGAATCATAGAATCATAGAATGGCCTGGGTTGAAAAGGACCTTAAAGATCATCTAGTTTCAACCCCCCTGCTCTGCGCAGGGTTGCCAACTACTAGAGCAGGCTGCCCAGCGCCACATCCAGCCTGGCCTTGAAGGCCTCCAGGGATGGGGCATCCACAACCTCTCGGGGCAGCCTGTTCCAGTGCCTCACCACCCTCTGAGTGAAAAACTTCCTCCTAATATCCAACCTAAATCTCCCCTGTCTTAGTTTGAAACCATTCCCCCTTGTCCTATCACTATCAACGTGTGTAAACAGGCGTTCCCCCTCCTGTTTATACGCTCCCTTCAAGTACTGGAAGGCCGCAACGAGGTCTCCCCGGAGCCTTCTCTTCTCCAAGCTAAACAAGCCCAGTTCCCTCAACCTTTCTTCATAGGAGAGGTGTTCCAGCCCTCTGATCATCTTAGTGGCCCTCCTCTGGACCCGTTCCAAGAGCTCCACATCCTTCTTGTGCTGGGGGCCCCAGGCCTGCACACAGTATTCCAGGTGGGGTCTCACCAGAGCAGAGTAGAGGGGGACAATCACCTCCCTCTCCCTGCTGGCCACCCCTTTTTTAATGCAGCCCAGGACATAGCTGACCTTCTGGGCCGCAAGCGCACACTGCCGGCTCATGTCCAGCTTCTTGTCCAGCAGGACCCCCAAGTCCTTCTCCACAGGGCTGCTCTCAAGTTCTTCTTCTCCCAGTCTGTATAAGTACCTGGGATTGCCCCAGCCCAAGTGCAACACCTTGCACAATAATCCAATAAGGGAAAGAAATTAATTTTTAGATGTAATAACAATGGAGAGATGGTGTCATACTAAGATAGGAGGAAAAGGAAAGATAGTTTAAGTCAGTATTCCTGAAAATAGTTCCAAAAGCACTTGCACTCCAGCAGACCAGAGCTGCCATCATTTTATCACCACAGACAATTCACTGCTCTCTGGCTAGAGCAAATACTTCTCCAACATCTGCACATGTATATGGTTGCAAACAGGTAGATAAGTCGATGAAACACATACTAAAATTGCTGTGAAGTAATTCATTCTTCTGCTTCAGCTATTCATCCAAAAATGATTAATATATACAGACTTTGAACACATTATACAGGCCAGGTTTGGTAGAGAGTCTTTGATAAGTGGGTTAAACTAGGAAGAAAATCTTTTCTAAGAGAATAAAAGTTACCTCACAATGACTTTGAAAGTCTTTCTCATATCATCTTGTGATGAGATGCATTTCTTTATTCTCAATTTATTTCTCTGTGGGAGGTCCAGGCTTGAAGTATAAGTGAAATGGTAGCCCCACCGAGAGAAGGGGAAGGAGGGAGGGAAAGAAACTGTCTTATTCATGGAACAGAGATACCTAAACAATGACCAGAGTATCTGTGAATGAACACTGAAAGCACACTTTTGATCTATGTTATTTAGTCTTATTTAAGAAAGATTGATACAGCTATCAAAGTTATCATGTATAATTGCCACTATTTTCATTGAAATAAAGAGAGTGTTCATGAAGTCATTTGACTCTGCTAGTCCTTCTTCACTTACAGTGAAATTGAGTAAGAACATGGTTTTAAGCTGAATAGAAGCTCCCCTGAATCAGTTCTTCTTGAGCACCCCTACAGGTCTATACACACTTTAGTCTTCACACTTTAGCAATAACACAGCTGTTCCTCAAACATGTTCAACAACTGTTCTGTAATGCCATAAGTTTCATAGTGTAAATGGGTCCTAAAATAGCTGGAACATTACGTCCTTTACCATTATACCTTCCTGCCTGGCTGCCAGATTGTTCTCTTTTCCTTTTTTGATGGATTAAGTAGAACCACAGCAATTTGTTGATTTGAAAACTAAGCTATCTCTTTAAACTGCCTTTGTGCTCATTCACTCCTGCCACTGACTACCTGAATTCATTTTGGAACCTGCAGTGCAAAAGCTTTACTCATGAGGAATTTTCACATGCAAGCAGTGCTGATTAATCCAATAAAAAAGACTCACTTCATATCTAGAGACATCTTTAAAGAGTTACTTTTTCTGCTCAATTGTTGATACTGGCTCCCTTCACTTGTCTCCTTGCCTGTCTTTTTAGGGGCATAGGTTGACTCTGCCAACATTTTACTTGCAAGGGATGTAATTTCTCAGATGCCCTTCTTGCTGGACTCCACAGAAATGCTAGCAATTACAGCCCTCTTTCAAGTTTTGTCAGCAGCAATAGGGCTCTATTCAACTATCAGTGCAATTTTTCTTGAAACAAGCAAAAAAAAAAAAAAAAAAAAAAAAAAAAAGAAAAAAAAAAAACAGGCCCAATTCCTTTACCAGAAGCCAGGAAGAAATAAATTGACAAGAGACTTGGCATCAGAAATACATTCTTCTCTGTGACTTAAGAACTCCCTTCTTCTCCACTGAGAGGTGTGCAGGATCACTGGCCAGCGGTTAAGATTTGGCTATGACAGCTCTTCACTCAGAGGACGTAACTTCAGTCCTGTTGCTCTTTGTCCCGGAGCAAGAAGAAAAGAAAAAAAAGAAAAAAGCACTATCCCAAAACCTCAAAATGGAGCAAAAGCTTGCACTGGTACAGCATGGAACATCGGTAAGGTCACCTTGCTCTGTCTTTTCCTCTATTTCACCAATAGATGGTGGCAAAGCCCCCCTCCGAAGCTACCACTGGACTTGCACAGTTAACATTTTTTAAATCCCTCTAGTAACATGTAAAATGGGGGAGGCAGATGCAGACATCTCCTTTCCACACATCACCTATAAACAACTTAATCATTTTTTATTTCTAATGTATCTACACATAATTATTTTGTTAATACTTGTTCTTTTCTTATCTTCAGATATGAATGCATGTTTCCTCTTTTGTGAAGTATCAACAGTGTTTCTCTTTAATTTCATGCAACAGAGCATAAAGAGGAACATCAAAGCAAGCTCTTCTAAAATAGGTTAAGAAATGATACTTGTTCCTAAGAACTCAGCACATCTCTGCCTGAAAGGGAGGAGGGACAGCAGAAGACTCAACAGAAGTGATTTTAAGCTCTTGTTACAGTATGTAATGTTTTGAAGTGCAGGCTGCTCTCTTCTGAATTGCCAGCAGTGAGGGCAACTTCATGTCATTTCAAGAGACTCCACGTAGCTGCATGCCTCTCCTGGCCAGCTGTGTCAGGTTCAGGGGAGTTTTGATGACTCAGGGGAGCCAAACATCAGAGGCTTGATATACAGTATTTGGTGGTAAAAACAGCAAAGATGGTTTTATTTTGATTCAAAGGCTTTTTAAGTGCCGTCCTTGTGCTTCAGGAAGCCGTGCGAGACACCTACTGCTGCCCAACTAGGAACAGAGCAGTATGGATGGAGCAACAAGGGCGGCCAAGGAAAGTCACAAGCGCAGGTGATATGTAAAACAAAAGCTCTGAATGTTTGCCAAGAACCCATCACAGTACTGGCTGAAGTAAGCCAGACGCGCTGGCCAAATTACATAGCATATAATAACATCATGCCTGTCTTAATATGACATTGTTTTCAGATTATGATGATTCTCTCTCATTTCATGATCCTGTGTAGTGTTGCCAGCCAACAACCGTGTCATTCCACACCAGGTTCTGGGAGATGGCCAAGCTTTATTAACCTTTTATTTGAGTACAAAGAGCTTTGGTGTCCTTGGGTGCAAACTGGTAAAAAAAGAAAATGTAACTTTAGTCTATTTACTATCAGGTTCACCTCTGAACACAACTGTGCTATTTTCTTTTACCACATGCCTTTGTAGAGCATTTCACAAGGATTTTCTGTATTTACAGATTTTGCTTATATGCTTTTTAGTTCTTCCTTTATTTGCAGTAACTCATCTCCACACTGGGGACCTATGGTCAGCTTATTTGTTTAAGTACCAATCTGTCAGTACAAATAACTCATTGTGCATCAAGCTTTCCAACTTGAAAATAAGAACAAAAAAGATATTCTTAACTGCCTTTTCCCTAGCAAGCATAAGGATGATTTCGCCCACTATTTTGTACAAAGAATGATCTTTTAAATTTTTGTATGGAGACTCTAAACTATTTTCTTTTTCTAAATCATACACCTTATTTTTCCTTCTGGATTTGAAATGTAGGTATCTAGAGAGTCCAAAAAGACATTCCTAGTGACCCATGGGACTCTATTTCCTACAGAGAGAAAGAAAAGTCAGCTCTGGACCAGATATCTCCAGTGTTGGACCAGGTGAGCTCTAGAGGTCCCTTACAACCTAAACTATTTTATGAATCTATGTTTCTATAGTTCATTCTCCTACTGGCTTGCTTTACTGGGTTATTTACAATAGGGTTTTGTTTCTAAGGAAGAGGTAAGTTCAAGACAGAGAAGACGGATAAGTAGTTCAGTTTCTGTTCCTATACAGGCCTGAACTGATACGAACATAAACAATGATAAAATACTCAGGCTCCCAAAAGGCAGTATAGCATGGGCAGCAATACTTCAGTGAGAGATCGTATCACAGATAACACCTAAACGTCATAACACTCAAAGTCTAGGCAGCTCCTTTTCGCCTTGGTAAAATATCCCTATCCTACTGAGTCACATTGTCTTTATTGTGAGTTGTTCATAGTCCATGTGAGGTGAGGTGGGATCTTTACTAAACTACGAAGTGGATGCTAAACTGTGGGATGTGTCCCGTACCATAACGCATGCCTTCCAGAAACAGCTTACACTTTTCAATTTCACCCAAGCATTTAGCTGAGACAAGAGGATGGCAACAACTGGCACAAGGCTTTTCTGTTATTATTATTGTTGTTGCTGCTGTTGTTGTCATAGCAGGAGGGGGGGAATCCAGTTATTTTCCCAGCCACCATCTTTGTACCATCCAGTGGCTTTTACAGATTTCTGGATTGGTCTGTCTCATGATAAAACATACTCCTGAGGGTTTCAATACTGTGCATTATTTACAGAGCAAACTGGATGACAGTAACAAATAAAACTACGGTAGCCCTGCCACAAAGGGACAAAATCAAGTAATGGTTCAAACAGTTAAGGAAAGAAAAGCTGGGGGAGGGTGTAGTGCCCTGGACTGAATAGTGGTCACCCTCCTTGCCAGTATTCTTGTCATAAAAGAGATTCCTTGGGAAGAGTGGATTACTTCCTTCCTTCTGCCAAATAATATAATGGCCTGGGGAAAGAAGAAAAAACACAACTTCAGAAGTCAAAAGGTTTCCCAACCAAAGCTGTGCTCTGGCCATCCAGCAAAGAATATATGCAACAAAGACACATTTCAAATGTGGTTTTCCCATCCACCTGTATTTGCTGGGTCTAGATCACTGCTCTGACCTAAAAAGTTTCTTCAACATCTGCAGGCCGAACTGGGAGCAGTAGCAGGAGCAGTACTGCTTCGGTTTGTGTGGGCAGGAAAAGGGGGCTGTTTCTTCGAAGTCAGGGCACACAACAGAGGGAGCAACATTCAGCCTGAAGAGAAATACCAGGAACTTCAGCATACCGAGTATAATTATTCCTAAAAGCTCGGCACTTGATCCAATGCCTATTTAAGTCAATGGGCGTTTTTCATTGACTTTGGGTGATAGATAAAATGGGCCATTAGTGCACTTTTTAAAAGCTCCGCTGAACAAACACATCACTAGGTGGTTCAGGTCTTTTTTGTAATGCCTTTTCTCTCAAATACTGCATTCATCTCTACTCTTGTCCTTTACTGCAGCTTGTATTGTAACACTTTCACCTTCATCCAGTGAGGAGAAAAATGCTCTGCCTCTTTTCTTCTTAGCCAGTGACAGAGAACCTGCTCCATTAGTGTCCTGAGACCACTGTAGGTTAAGAAACTTCATCAAGGTATATAAAGATAGGTTTCTGTACTTAATGCTGTATGCCCAAGATTTTCTTTTTTTCCTTTAAAGTTCTAATTAAACTATTTTGTAAAAGAATTCCAAATCTCCCACTTTGAAGTATAACAAAGTAAAACAACTGGGCAAAAAGCATGGATTTATCAAATGAAAAGTACTTTGATTTTATCTACTTATTCTGGACATTTCCCAGGGGAGTAAAGCAAGAAAAAGAAAACAACTTTAGAAGAGTCATCTGCATTACACCAAATTGCCGTTCCATTCTGCCTTCTAAAAAGGTCCTGTTAACTGATGGTACTGCAATTTAATAGCTAAGATTAGGTAAAAGTAGGTACCATGGAGAAAACACATAGCACACAGCAGTAATAAAATACAGGAGCAAGCTCTCATTTGCTGCCCACATACTGTAAACTTGTGGGTAACTCCATATGTGCTAAGCACCCTGTATTCAGCTCACAGAGGAACAGAGCCAGAAAAAGCCACCAACTCTAGCTGTCTGGGCCAGTAACACCTCCCACCTGCAACGGCACTTAGTTGTGTGCTTCTTATTTTTTTAATTTTCTGTTTAATTGAAATGCAGTACACCCAACCCTGACATCATTGCCCATATCGGGGAGCAAAGCATGGGCAGAAGGGTTGATGATGCCTTTCACTGCTGGTTTAGACTACCAAATAGGGATGTTTCCCTGCTGTTTTACCCACCGTTGCACTACTGGAATGGAAATGCTCAAAATTAAGCAGTCCTTCTGCAGCATGATGCCCCTAAACAGCTGGAATTCATACAAAGACAACATTGCTAGTTCTTATTAGTAAGCAAAAGTGGTAGGTCAACATTTCCAGAAGCGTCTCAGTTGCTTAAAGGCCTGCATGCTGGTGAATGCTATTTTTATTTGAACTGCAGCAAGCAGTGTTCAAAAGGAAAACCTTTGAACTGAACGATAAAATTACTTCCAGAAGCATTGAAAATGTTGCTGAAAATGAAATCTTGGAAATGAAACATTTTCAGATAACACTGCCTTTCAGCTCCCCTGTGCTTTATGAGACAACAGTGAGCTAAAGTGTTAACAATCTCAGGGATGGGCAACACTCTGCTGACATAGCGATATCATGATTCAGAAAATATGCAGTACCACATAATTAAAAAAAAGAATAGGTGCTGATGCTACCAAGATCTCATGTTAACAACAGAGTGCCCTGTGCCCTGTGTTCAGTGCTGCCTGTGTCTCTGCCCCCGTGAGCCTGGGGCAGCACATGCCCCTCAGCTTTTCTGCCCCAGCAGCTTGCAGCTGGAGGAGCTGGGGGGGTCTGTGCCTCCCCACTGGCCGGCAGCTCTCCTTTCTCTGCCCACACAAAATGCCAGAGTGCCGCCACTCTTACATATACGAAGCTCTTATATTGACAAGTACCAGCTCCCCAGCCTTTCTCCCCACAACACCTAATTCCTAACCTGAAATCAACTGCATTGCAAAACTTTGTGGCAGAATACTTTTTTTATTATCAGTATGTTCATAGATCCATTAGGTATTGCCTCTCGTTAAGCCACCTGTGTACCTCCTATACCAGTAGCAAGAGAATAAAAATGGAGAATATAGGACTCAGCTTCAAGAAGAGGGAGGGGGAGGACCACAAAATACTTTTTTGTTATTCATGAAAGTGAGCACTATTTCATTTTAAATTAAATCATGAGGCTTTCTATTTGTCTGAATCATAGCTTCTTGCTGATACCCTCACGACTCACCATGTCTAGAGTTTCTGATTTTCCATCTGGGTATTTAACAAACAACATAATTTGCCTCATAAATCTTTGTTAAGATTGTTTGAATTCTGGTAACTTCCCCACACACAGGCACGCAAATACATTCCTGTTTCCACAGTAGACCACCGCATCTCTCACAGCAGAAGAATCAAGAAAAAAAAAAAAAAAGCATAGTACAGTCCTGCAAAAATTATTGTTACCAATGCTGATACAGATCCAACCTTCCCTTGAACTTTGTGACTTCTCAGAATAAACACAATTTTACCTCCGTGGTCAAGGTGCAAGGAGAACTTGTTATTTTGAACTTTCCAAAAGCCTTTGTATGATGTAGAAAGATGGATGAGTGAAGGAGGAGGGAAGAAAGGGACTGTTAACACAAAGTGTCAAGAGGAAATAAAGGTAATACCCATTCTTATTCACAAACTACTGCAAACTATTCCACAACTGCACTTGTTTGCCCTCCTCTCTCAGTCCCACTCCCCAGCTTTCAATCCATCACTCTTGACAGAAGTCACAACATACTGTCTTATCGCAAAAGTTAAAATTCTGTCCTTCATGTTCTTCCCCACCAAGGACAAGCAGCAGCAGCTTTTTAGGCAAAACTGTCAGTGTACACTTATTACAGTAAATAAACAAACACAAGATTACAAGCTCCTAATGAGGTCTTTGAGGCTTTACAGATCAGGCTTCTCAAATTGCAGTTCTCTGAACAAAGGAGCCTTGTTAATCATAGGATTTGTGCTTTACAATTTTGAGAAGTTTGCAGTGCTGTTCAAATGATGTGATCTGCCTCTAGATTTGTCTCTTGAGGAGCTCAACAGAACTAGGTGTCCCTTCTCTTGGCCCTGCTTCAGGAAACTATTTGGTCACTTACTTAAGTCAGCTCTTATTCAGAAAGTCACCTAGGCTTGAGCTTAAAAGCATGACACATAAATCCCAACAACTCCAATGGATTTTAGGTACACAGTACCTGAAAGGTAAATTTTCCTGACCAAAGCTTCAAGAATGGATTCAACAACTGCAAAAACATTTTGTAGGATACGGAGAACTGTGCCTGCTGGACAAGCATATAAGTAGATGCTCTTTCAAAAGTTTTGTTCTTTCCTTGTGCTAAGTTTCCTTCCCCAAATTCAGATACACTGAAGTGGCAGGTCTCTAAGATGCTGGCTAGAGAGTTACAGAATTCTCTTTTTCTTGTTACGCTTTGACCTCATTTGATTTCATTTACATGTTCTGCTGCTTTTCAAATTTGACATGTCAAATTTGCTTGACATATGCCTAACTCTCTTCCAGCCCTCTTGGCCAAGGGTTTTCTCCTTCCTGTTTACTTCAGTGCACCCACTTCTCAACAACAGTTTGGTTCTTATGCACAAAAAGGCCGTTCTTTCCTCAGTCCTTCTCTCCTGTACAGCTGTCCTCCATAGAGGTGGGTGCACGGGACTTCTGCTTTGCCTACAGGAGGCTTTTTTTATGCCAACAAACACCACAAAGAGTGAATCAAACCCAAAGGGTGTTTGACTGAGAATTTAGAAAGTTAAACTGCTGAAATAAGTAGTTTATAATTAAAGTACTGAGAAAACCTTAACCAAAGAATCACTAGAGCAACACTATAATTATGCTGTCCTTCATATCCTGCCATTAGCATTTCTATAAGTGACATAATAATAATGTGGCTTTTTTTCTCTTTAGGAACTGTCAGCTCTCTTTACAGAATTCAAGTAAGTTTATAAAGAATATCAAGTTCTTAAATGGAAAATGCAAATGATGATTTTTCTGTAAGAGACGTGACAGTCACATTAGTAAGCTCATGAAATTCATGGCCATATATGTTCCAAGTCAGTATGAGTAGAACACCTTTTTCCTTTTTCCTTTTTTTTTTTTTTCCTCTCTATACACGGTTCAAGAAGAAAAGACCTAACAATCTCTCTTTTGAACTCTCCTGTTAACTGTTCAACTAGTATTTTTATAGGAGCACAGACCTCTCTGTGCTTTCAAGAGCACACAGAGAGCCCATCTCACTCAATTAGACAGAAGGTTCAGGTCCCAGATACCACAAAGACTTTATGCAGATAGCAACCAAAGTTGCAATAAGACACATATTTGGGAGGATGTCCCAAGGACATCCTTCAGGCTGCTGCGGCCAGCAGGCAATGTTCCTTCTGCCCCAATAGCAAGAAAAAGGCTGCAGCACCAGCTGTGGCTGTTGAGTGCGTGGGAACATATTTGGGCATGTATCCCCTGACCAGTGCACCCCTCCGGAAATGTAATTTGATTTGCATTCTGACACATCCTAACACATTCAGAAGAGGTAAAAGAAAGTATGTGTCCCCGTGTTACTACCTTGGGAATGTTAGTGATAATTACTGCTGATTCCGAAGGAGGGTAAATACACTTTCAAAGCACAAGCCATAAGAGTCTTGGCTCCCTACAGGATGTGAGGCTTTGGCAACCAGTTCTGTGCTGTTGATTCTGAGTCAATCATAAGTGTTGATAAAAGGAAAGCATATTTAGGAAAAACTCATTTTCTGTCAAACAAGCAGCACAACTATAATGGAGTCACAATGCGATACTTGAATGTTTTAAATCTTTTGTGGAGTGTGAAAGTGAAGTAAGTACTAAAACAAATCTAAATGTTTTCTCTAATAGATTATAATTATCGACTGCTTGAAAATAAACTATAACATTCAAAAAACTATGTGATGTTGATTAAATTGCATGGAATTATATGGCTAGGATATTTCATAGTGCTTGTGGTGTGATTTACTAGCCGTTTAAGACCATAAAATGTTAGACTGGGGGCAAATAGATCTCATTTTAACAATTTTAGGGGCAGACAAGAATCTCACATACAACACAGGCAGATAGCTGTTACTTGTTTTATATATGTATATATAAGATACTATATAAGATATTATATGAGATATATAAGATATGTCCTACCGACAGATAGGAATGAGAGTGAGGTCCTGGGAAAATGTGAAGATCTGAACTAAATCTGCATTTACCAAGTTAGTGCAATACCAAGCCTATCTCATAAACTTTACAAAAGTTAGTGTACACTTGTTTGAGTCTAGCACGACCTAAACGTGCCTATACTTCTTTCAGAGATCCATTCCCACCAGCTCAGAGCAGCAATGTAAATAACTCACAGCTTCCAAAACATGCCAGGAATATTGTTGCTGCTGAAACCTTGAACCTTCATTCATTTTAGAAACCTGGTCCAGAACCTGTATAATGCAAGGTGGCCAGGGGTCCTTGCTCCCTGCCACCTTGCTCCTCCTTCCATAACTAGGATCACACTGTAAAATCCGTGATCACCCTGTAAAATCCGCATGTAAGAGATGGACTTCAGTGTAAGTCTCTTTCAGGCTGTATTGAATGTAAGAGAAGATTTGTCTTCACACCAACATTAAATCAAGTTGTGACTCAAAAATCTCCCTTTCCTATACGCAACCTAAACCTCCCTTTTACCTTATATACGACAAAGGCTTACAACTGAAGCTGGTTGGCCTGCAAGATGAGGGAACTAGATCAAATAAGCACAACTCAGTTGTTCACCCAATCAGTCTGTATAGCATACTTTGGTGTGGCTATGGGCTGGTCTACATCAGATGGGAGGGGAAAAGGGCAATACCTGGGATATTCTGGTATTTTGTTTTCATGTTAAAGTCCCTGCAGCCTCACGATGAAGTTCACCCAAGTGAACTATCAAACCTCTGCCAACTGTAGAAACTCCTCCACAAGCACATTGCATTCATTTCATGACAAGTTAAGGCAGGGGAAGGGAAAGTTCACATGGCTGCATCTGTATTTCAGACATCTTTTTTCAGACTTTGGCAGTCTTTCCACTGCCATCCTACGCTTTGCTGTCTCACACCATGACCAGCCTGCCAGATTACCTAGCTGTCCTGTAGTGTACCAGGGTCAAGATGAACAGCTGCTAGCTCACTACTTTTGAAAGTTGGCATGCAATTCAGAGCACTGGTGATCACACGCTCCTAAAAGCTATCCTACTCCTACTCAGCATCATAGCAATCACGCGCTGTGTAACTGCCTAGCACCAAGCAGTGATCCCAAATTTCTCTGACACCTGATAGACAAAATGATTGTCCTTTTAAAGCTGACACTGTAGTGCTATGAACAAGAGTAATTAAGGGTAGGATAGGATATTTGTCTCGGACACATCTTAGGGAATGTCAAAAAGGGGTGCAGCTTTTTAAACAGCACAGGTGAGAAAGAAAGTTCTGCAAGTCTTCATCCTTACTCTGTATTGTACATTATGGAAAACACTGAGACACTGAAGTTACCAGATACAGAACTCTGATGAGTTAGAGACAAAAGTTAGAATAATTTCTCCATGAAGGAGGCAAAGAATGACAAGGAGAGGGAGAGGGAGAGGGAAAGAAGAAGAGGGGGAGAGAGGGAGAATCCCAAGATCAACAGGGTTATAAAGGAGACCTGGAGTCCATGCTACATTAAAGTAAGTCAATGGATGATGTAAACAAAGACATATCCTCAGTGCCTGACAGAGGCTACATTTTAGGCAGTTGTCAGCTAAGACCCTTTCTGAGCCTATTTGGCTTCTATCCATGTATTCGTGCATGTGCGCTGGGAAATTCACATCAGCAGCAATTATTTTCCTTCTATTTTCAGATCCCACAGCCCTCAGCCACTTCCGCACTTACCCCTCAGCTGTCCCCTTTCATTTGGCTGCCATTCAGGGTATATTCCTTCTGTGCTCCAAGTGCCCTGTGTAAGGCTTCGTATGACAAAGCAACTAAGAATAACTTGGAAATCTCAGCATCAACGATGGATTAAGGGCCTTTGGCAGACCTTTGTACCTTCTGTTTCAAGTACAAGGCAAATTCCTTTGATCTTTCCTTATCTTACATATATGTACACAACACATGAATTGAAAGAGCAAACAAATAAACAAAATCCCTCAGGTCCACCAAAATTAGAGACCTTATTGAACAAGTTTTTCCTCCTAGAAGAAGAATTTCAGAAGGCTCTTGCATACCACTGGGATGAATGTAGTCTAACAGTCCAGGTAAAATGGAATTATCCTTAGCAACACAACTGTGCATGTTATCTTTCAACATATATTATGCATATGTATATAAATGTTTGTTTGCTCCTATTTAGTCATTTTAGGTGTGATTTTTCAAAATTGCCTAAGTGACTTTCCACCTTAATTTAATTGAATTGCATAATTACTGAAGATGATAGCATGGGGCCAAATTCTACCCTTGATATCATTGACTTCTCTGGGAATTATGTGCATTCAGAACACTACAGACTTTTGCAGAGGCTGAATATGCAAAGTCTGCATAATTGTAGCAGTCTGGCATGGCCTTTTGGAGTAGAAAATCAGAATTACTGCTGCCCAGGGACTGTTGACAAAGCCTTTGACATATACAACCCCTGAAAAAAAAATCACAGAAATGGTCTGTTCTTCCCCACGTATCTGTGCTGGAATTTTCCTAGCAGTTCTCTATAATTTCAAATGAGTGCTATGAACTATTTTAGGGCAGGTGTTCCATTGCAAACTCTTAAAATTCCTGATCACTCCGTCTTCCCTGTAGCAGTGCCATTTCCAAATCACTGCCACCCACGTTGGAGGAACACTGCCATGTGATAGTTCTAACAAAGTTTACAGAACATTTCCTTTTGGCCATCCATCCAGGTGGCTTTAACAGATATTAGTCCAGAAGGTTTTTGTGCAGAAAAAGGTGGATGACTCAGGATAGCTCCACCCAGATGAACTTTTCCTGGAGTTGCTTTACTAAGTGAAGCAACATCTCTAGGTGGGAAACCATCAGCCTTTATTAGGAAGGAATGGCAATGTGATCATGGTAACAGAATCAGCTAGAAGGAAAGAAACAAACAGATTGCATCTTGTATGTGCAGGGTACCATGTATCTACTTGTTTATGCCCTCCTTAACCCGCTTTAGCCACAATAACCACCTGAACATGCACATTTTACATCATAAATGTAGAGTAACTAGATTTGTTTTGATAGAAGAAGGTTAGGCATCGCTGGCAACCTTGAATGAGTGATAGCATCTCATACCACAAAGGGTGGTGATAAACAGTTGTGGCATGAGCTACTGGTGGTATCCACTTCCTACTGCAACAAAACACATCTCTTCATAGGCTTAAGAGCTAACCTATTTAGAACCGGGAAATGAGTGGTAATGCTGTGTTTTTTTAATGTAAAATGTCAGAGCACAAAGCTGATGTCTTCACTCCTGTAAGCCAATCGTATGAGAATGAAGTGCAAACCCACAGGGTACATTAAATTCTTGTATACCACAAAGGTGGGGAGAAAAGTGATTCCAGTTTCTGAAGCATCTGATAATAGCATTTGTGAAGTCTGAATGGGGAACAAAATCCCAGCCTCCTTTACCCATGTGAATAGTTTTGTGCTAAGCTATTCTCAAAATAATCATCAATTCCCACTCAGCGCTTCCCCCCATAAATTAGTTCCTATGATGTATAACAGTCACTGAAAGAAGAATTGAACAGGGGAAATTAACTTGCTTTTCAATAACAGAAATTTATCAAGGCCACAGTTTTTACCAGGATGAAAACAATTCATTTAAGCCTTGTCAAGATTCCTAATTAAAAATCCTCTATTCTCAATTGCAACTTGCAAATACTGGGCTTAATTTGGAAGTTAATAATGTTTCCACACATTTGTGCTAACTCTCCTATAGTAGCCATAACTCTCATCTGATAACCAGAGCACTGTACCTGAGCCAGCAGTAAATGACTTCCCTCATTTCTGTGAAAAAATGAAACTTATTTTGCAGAAGGGGGGTGAGGGAGTTTGAAGTTGTATTTATTGTCCGGATTTCAGCTGCATTGTATGAATAAGAAAGATCCTTCTCTTTTAGACTAGGCTAATGCATCAGATATTGCAGGCGTGAAAACCTTTGACTTTTTATTGTGAATCAATCAGCTCCCACCAGGCTACCTGCTGCCTGGAAGGTCTCCTTTGGTAAGTTTGTGTGTGAACAACTTGGATCACAGATCACACTAACAGAAGATTGAGCTGCTAGCCATGAGTAGAACCCAACTCTACTTTTCATTAGTTGTGAGCTGAAGGAGGTTTCTTCCTTCAAAGACTTTGGTAGTGCAGACCTTCAGAATGTTCAGGGAATATTTTTCTCTTTTAGAAGATTATAATTAAGATTATTCAGTTCTCTGCTAGTAGATTTTGATTTCATGGGTAGTCATTCAAGCCTATGGCACCTTGGCAGAGTTTTTTATGCAAACTACTATATGAACTTGAAAGAAAAACAACTCTCAATCTTCATCAGCACATAACAGTTCATCTTCCTCTACTTATAGAATAATATTACAATGAAGAACCTGACATGCAACAAATCTGCAGTAAGGCAAAACTTAACATCTGTTACACGTCTCAAAAATGTTCTACTTTGAAGCAGTACATATTCTGCCTTCACTACACATCACTAGCACTATTTGCCTACACTGTGTCATCTATCTCTTTAGCAGATGCCTCCTTGCTTACAACCTGTGAGACAAGAACATGCAGAGAAAATCATACAGTGAGGGTACCAATCCTTGATTTTTCTATCCACTACCAATCTCATTACCTCAGTGGCCAGTATGTTGCCAAAATTCTTGGGGATATCACTTAAAAATAGACAGTTTAAAGAACAGATCTGAGAGAGAAACAGGATGCAGCTTTTCTGATATTTATAGGGAAGGGTTTTCTAATGATAGGGAAGGGTTTTCTAAATCATAAAACTAGAAGCTGTGAGTTTAAAAAATCAGACTGGATGTAA
Source organism: Anseranas semipalmata (assembly GCA_013399115.1). Taxonomy (NCBI): domain Eukaryota; kingdom Metazoa; phylum Chordata; class Aves; order Anseriformes; family Anseranatidae; genus Anseranas; species Anseranas semipalmata. The sequence continues at coordinate 586,068 of VXAA01002805.1, read as the reverse complement.
TGGAAGATGTGATCCCTGGCTGACCACAAGGCTGTCTTGAAATTTGACCTAAACCATATCTTCTAACAAAATAGCTGAAAAACACACTTTATTTTCCTGATGTTTACAAATACTTAAAAAAAAAAAAAAAAGAAGAAGAAGCATGAAAAGCCTCTTATAAGGAGAATCAGACTTTCCATTCTTAGTTTTATATATGTTGGATATAAATACATCCAACAGTCAAAAAGCAACTCAAGAAATGGCAATATGAACATTAAGGGGAAAAAAGCCTCAGTACAATTATTTTGTCCTGGTTTGTTGGTTGTTTTTTGTTTGTTTGTTTTAGCTATATTTAAATATTATTATTTGTCCTTGAAGTTTCAAAGGCATTTTTTGTACGCCTGTCAGTTTAATTGTCTTAGGAATCATCAGAGCCAAAGCCAAGTTAAAACTAGGTACTAGTGAGACATATTTCTTTAATCCTTGAAGACTGGCATACATACCAATTTATGAACTCAAAGATGCAATGTATAAATTACCTGACTACAGGGAACCCTCTCAGGACCTTCCTAGCTAAAACTATTTGTTTTGCTTTTGAGAATCATTAAGAAAACTGCTCCTCATGTTATCAGGACCTGGTCTAAAGCCACCAAAACCAGCAGAAGCCTTTCCAGTGATTTCAGATCAGGCCGTAAGTCCTGAGATGGCACCACCTTTTGAATTTGATGAATTCCTCAGCACTGGCAGCACACACTGTCACATCAAGGTCACATCAACCATGAAACCCAGCCAGTGCAAGCAGCCAGCCTGCCTTTAGAAACACAAGAGAAAATATAGTGGGCTATGTGTTTTTTTGCAGTTATCAGTTTACATCCAATGCACAGGGAAAGAGAGGGAGAAGAGTGAGTCTCAGCTCAGTTGTTCTCTGATATTCCCTGGCATTTTTTTTTTTCCAATGTAAATATTGTATACTTTATATGGCAGTTATTTTTATACACTCAAAATGACTTTTTTTTTTTTTCTACTCAGTAAAGGCAAAAGAGTAGGTGTCTTGGCCTATTGACCTGGCATCACTTTATCAGGCTGATGTTGGAAGCCCACAGTTTGACCTTCTGTACGTTGCCATGTAATTTTTAGAGATGTGACTTTTGTTAGATAAAGCACAGTTACACAGGTATTATGAAATAATGATAACAGTCAGAAATAGCAGAGCTGAACTCATGCAAGAGTGTTTACCCAGTGACTCACTACAACACTGAAAGAGCAAAAGTTCACAACGGTCCTCCAGCCAGCAAAGTTCAAACAATCTGGAAGATGCTCTCCACCTCATAAAATTCATTCACCTCAACCAAAAGAGGGAGCAACACGACTCTGCCTCTGGGGATACTTAGAACAGAATAGAATACTTGACTGTGGAGGATCTCCAGGGATGTCTGGGACCAAGATCATACAGCTCAAACCAGTACACTGAATACCTTGCTCCTCTAACCCTCTGACAACTGCTGCTCAGGTGAGCAGCAAAATATGGAAGTAGAGACAATCACATTTCTGTAACTTTGTAGTGTTCTGTGCATTAATAATCACTCTTTCACAGAGACAATAAATATCCAAACTTCTTCACACAGATCCAATTATTTTGTAGTAATTACTATACAATTAGGTCAGGTCCATCCTGACCTAAACCACAATCATAGGAAATGCGCTTTGAAACTTAATAGTCTCACTGAATTTGTATTAATTCCAATGACCATGAAAATAAGCATGACTGCTGACAAAAGGTTCTGAAAGTCTAGAAAGGGTTTCATTATCCCTTACTGCTATTATAAAACATTAAATAAATAGATGCAAACACTCCTCCTACATATGAGATCTCATTAAAAAGAGCTCCAAAAGTCATCGCTTCCTCTTCTAGTATTGCCATGGGTCTGCTGTCACAGATCTGGCTTCTCTGGACATATAGGTTTGTCTTCTTGCCAGAGCTGGAAGACTTACTGATACTGAAATGGCTTTAAAAAAATCTAATCTTGCTCAAAAATATACACAAACTTGCATTTATAAAAACATCAAAAATACTTAGAGTTGTCATAAATTTTGTGAAACAATACTACACTTTCTGCTCTCAAGCTTAACCTATATTTAACCGCTGCTTAGCTAATGTAAAGAACACCTTGGCCTCATTTCTATATGAAGCAGGTGGTTTCTCCCACCTTCCCTCTGAAACATCTGGTGCTGGCTATGTTCAGAGACAAGTCTGTAGAAGTCTGTAGAGTAGATTGATATGAAGTCTAATTTGGTGTGGCAAATCCTCTGGGACAAATTCCATCACAGTGTACGGATGTATCATGACACTGAAGTCAACAATGTTGCATAATTTATATCACAATAGATTTGTCCCACGTTAGTTGAGTCCGGGAGTTGATTTTTTGCTGTCATTATTTGTCTGTTTGTTTTCCTTTTTAAGAAGGACTTTGATAGATTTTAACAAATAAATACACACAGAATTGTGTCTACTTTAGCATATTACCTCCTGGATATAGTAATAAATTTTCTGTAAGGCTACTGAATTCAAACAAGAAAAAAAAGACCTTGTTTCATGAGGTGGTCACATTAGTCATGTCAAGAACTGCTGTATTCGGCAGTACAATGGGTACTCTCCAGCTCTACGCTCAACATAAGCAGCACTTCATCAATGAGAATGCTATTGACCACCCACAGCCTACCCTGACAGTCAGTTCTTTTACTTCTTTCATAAATGCATACACAATTGAATGTAAATCAGAAGCAGTGATTTTTACCTGGAAACAATCTGTGAACCTGTGACCTATGCACATAGGGAACGAACAGATGGTTCAACAGGTCCCGGGAACAAAGGGAGAAACAAAAGTAATGAATAGCCTTGTTCTCATCCTCCTGTTCTCTGTCTTTTGGGAAGACAGAACTTGTAGACCATTTGATTTCTCTCCCATTGAGAAGCTACTTATTTTTACTCATCCCCTGCTAGAAAAAGTTGTGTTCTTGTTGGAATTAGCAAACACTTTTTTTCCTCCATGAGAATTACAATCCTATTTCTCACATTTAATTTAAAAAAAACTCTTTTTTTCAGAATTTAACAAAACCCCTAATGGTCACACATCCATCCTCACTGCAGAGTTTTGATTATATTTACAACAGGCAATGGATAACACCACAGAACGGCTCTTATACAAAGGTAAACTTGAAAAATTATGAGTTTGCATAGCCAAGCTGGTGACAGACTTCTCATACCTGACAGTCAGCCTCCATGAATAGAGTTGCAAACAGTAGATACAATCAACCTACATTCTACATCTATTTCAGGATCTAAAATGGATTTCTTCATGCATCCTGAATATAGAAAACACCAAGTATTCATTACAATCAATAGAGTGTATTATGTTGTGACCTCTCAGCTGTAGCAAGATCTTTCACCCAGCAGAAATCATTCTATGTGAAGGGCCCTTGAGCACAAATTAAATGAAAGTAGACTGCAATTGAGGGAAATTATAGTCATAACTACCGTAGAAATGAAGTCAGCTCTTTCTCTGCATGATCACAGCAAACAATACAGATGCGCTCTGTTATCAACATTGATGCAGGTGCCAAAATTCCTTCCTGCTAAAAGAGTTTTATTGAAATGCCTTTATCCTTAAGGGATATGTCATCAGTGTTACACAAAAACAAAGACAGCAGCAAGCCATGAAAACACAATAGGAGCTCAGGAACCAATTTGATCTACTAGTGCCATTTTAATATAGATGAATGTCTAATGACAGACATTACACTTCACGTATGAGAAGAATCCATACATTGCCTGCCTAAGTGATGTGTGTGGGATTGTACAGAACACACTGAAAGGTCTGCTGTCCCAAGAAGGTTGCCAGAATCACCCTCTGAGAAGCCCAAAGCATATACTTATTTAGAAAATGGAATGTTTTCTTTTTTCTTCCAACTGCTTCTTCAGTGTAGATTTTACAGTATATATATATTTTTTTTCTCTACAAAGCTTATAAAAGCAAGGGATAGATCCTACAAAGTAGTCAATCATCAGAATCCAAGCTAGCTTGACAATAGCCAAAAAGCTAACACATAATGAATCTGCTTGCCAACAGTCACCAATCGAATATACAAAATATTACTACTTATGACCATATTTATCAGAGAGAACTCACTAGCTGGTATAATGTACTACAGGCAATAAAAAATCATAAAAAGGGTGGAGATATTGTTCTTCTGAGCAGAAACACCATCTTCAGAGCTTTAAGCCTTTAAACAAAAGGGGTTAGCAGAGATTTTGAGCTCTCTAGGAGAAGCCCAGTGCCAGATTTTAGAATAAGTGGGCATTTCACGAAGGTAGAAATCTCTGAGTTTCCTAAATAAATGAATGCAAACCCCACAATTCTCTTTTAGGACTCAAAGACCTTAAATGTAGATCACTGAAGGAATGACAGGCTACTGAAGCTGGCTTTATTTCAAAAGACACCAGGGAATAAGAATAAGAATAAAAAAAATAAAAATAAAAATAAAGAAATTCTAGGAAATCCTGGTCATAAACTACATAAGGATACTTTAAAAATACACTTCACAAACGTATCCACTAAAGGAATCCCCTTTAAAGGCTAACTTCTAGTACATGATAAAGATTAATTTATGGTGCTGACTTCTCAAAGAGAAAAATGCAAATAAAACCAAAAAATGTTGTCTTGACTGAACTGCTTGCAGAAAACATCCCCCTTTCTATCAATAACAAACAGCATGCCCTGGGGACCAGGACAGATGGATGGCAGACAAATATTGAAAAGTCTGAACTGATCACCTCTAACATCAACTTAGGATTCCCTTCTCTTTCCATTCTGACATTGTTAAAAGGTGAAAAGTTGGGAAAAATATCAGAGGAAGGAAAGCATCTCTTTTCATCATGAAAAAAAAAATGCACAAACCTATTATATTTTTTATTTATGGCCTCAGCTCTTTATTGAGACAGTAAATATTTGCATCTTTTTTTTTCCATTAAATATTTTGGAAAAACGTAATGGAAAGTCAAATTACTATTTGTCGTGGTCCTGTCTGAGTCCCTCTCATCGACAATCATCAATCTGCTGTAATTGGACCCAACAGTTGCATCCCACACGTTTCCAAGCCAGATGGATCTGGCCAGATTCCAAGTACTGTCTTTACTCTGGGTCTCTTCAACACATTTCTGGATACAGAAATCCTGTCTGAAGCCCTCTGAAAGGGATCTTACCCAGGGCCTAGGACAAGGGATAAAAACCCAATTCAGCTGTTCTGTTAGGCATGTTCTCCCAGAATTACACCTACCTGTAGCTGTTCTGGTTCATATATATTAAGAAAAAAAAAAAAAAGGCATTTCTTAAAAACATGTACTTTAATTTCAGCTACTGCTAGAGCATTGCAGATCTTTGTAAAAGCTGCAGACACTTGAAAGACATCTCCTTTTGGATCATTTGTATGTAGTCTGTGTCCTTGAGCAAGAACAACAGTCCACTTGCCCCACAGCTCCTTCAAGGTGTTTTCTTTTTCCAGAAGTAGGTTGGACATACCTCCTTTTCTTTTACGGGTATGTCTCTTTTGCAGTATCTGAACGCCATTCTTTTTCTTCTTCCTCTGCCTGAAAATTTTCCATATCTGGCCCCTGCCTCCCCTCCTTTATCAGTAGCTGGACTGGGAACTCATCAAAATCAGTGACTCTACTGCTAGAAACCCTTTTATTCTACCAAAGTGAAAATGTTAGCTAAGACCTTGACTGGCCTCTTTCTGCTTCCCAGATGCATTTGGTGCTACTATAAAATGGATATTCTTCTCTACTTTGAAGGTTACAATCATAAATGTTTATAAAACAAAGAAGAATTCTTGTACTGAAAGGGGCATATTCCCCACACTGTCACCCTATTGCTCATACCTTTATGTACTAGAAAATCAACAGAATCTGCTGAAGGAGTTCTACCACAGTAGTGTAGAAATAACACTTTCTCTGCAGAGACCAGGACACATGTTATACCAACTTGGTTAGGCTGCCTCCAATCCCGATCTGAGCTACCTGTGGTGGTAACTTGTGGGGTCCTGCCCTGCTGGCTTCTGACCATCAAACTACTGCTCCTCTTTCCTTTTTATAATCGACATTTATGGGAGCAGAATGTGCTTCGGGTGCAATCGAAGAAGCATCTCTATCTATGGGCTCGCAATTGAAAACAATCATTTTGTGCTAATGGTTCTTTACAAAGGGCATCGTTGCATATAATAATTCATCAGTACAAAAATATAAACATGAAATTAAGGCATAAGGAGCCTCTCTAATTTAATGATCCATGAAACAGATAACTTCACAAGATTTTGTGAAGGGTTTTCAGGCTAGAGAACACAGATACTACTTCTTGAAACAAGAATTCAATACTTATCCCTAGGCTCTTCATTTGTCAATTTACTACACAAACAGGTCTCTTGATCCCTGTGTAGCTATAATGTGGGTCCAGTCTAATTCTGAAAACATCTTGTAAGCTGAACCTTGTCTCAAGCTGAGCTCTCCAGATTGGTTAGTGAGGTCAACTCACTGAACATGCAAGCCCCCAGCTATACAATCAATCATGAAGTCAGGATTTCAGGTTGTATGTATTTTAGAGTGTATTTTAAATAAAACAATACTGAAACTCTTTGCCTCCTGACCTGCTGGACCTAATAATAAATAGATCTACTCAGCCAAACCCTGCTGCTACAAAGAGATCCATTTAAATTAACATAACCCTTTCTTCCTCTTCTCATCATTTACCACCTAATGGATCAACTTATAAGACATAAACCAAAGAGCAAGTCAGAAACAATTAAGGAAGATTTGTGGATTCTATATCAGAGGTGGCCACACATGAGATCTGAGAATAAAATTCAGAAGGTTTGATCACATCACAAATCAGGAAACCTGTAATTTTAACATCATACCTTCTTTTCTCTCCTTACTAACAAGTTAATTTCTAAGATTAAGAATTGTATCTTTTTTGAATTACATAGAAAACCTTTGTAACCTCCACGTACATCTTTTGAGCCATGTCTTGTCATTAGTTTCAGGGGCGGGTTAATCTTGGTTGGCTGCCAGGTACCCCCTCAAGGCACTCTCTCACTCCCCCTCCCCAGCAACACAGGTGAAGAAAACAAGATGAAAAAGCTCGTGGGTCAAGATAAGCACAGGGAGATCGCTCACCAATTACCATGATGGGAAAAACAGATTCAGCTTGAGGAAGATTAATTTAATTTATTGCCAATTAAAAATAGAGTAGGCTATTGAAAAAAATAAATAAATAAAACACATTCCTCCTGGCCCTCTTATTCCCAGGCCTAACTTCAGTCCTGACTCTTCTACCTCCTCCCTCCCACAAAATGNTCTCTCACTCCCCCTCCCCAGCAACACAGGTGAAGAAAACAAGATGAAAAAGCTCGTGGGTCAAGATAAGCACAGGGAGATCGCTCACCAATTACCATGATGGGAAAAACAGATTCAGCTTGAGGAAGATTAATTTAATTTATTGCCAATTAAAAATAGAGTAGGCTATTGAAAAAATAAATAAATAAAACACATTCCTCCTGGCCCTCTTATTCCCAGGCCTAACTTCAGTCCTGACTCTTCTACCTCCTCCCTCCCACAAAATGACAGAGGGGAATGATGAATGGGGGTTGCAGTCAATCCATAACAGTTCCTCTCTTCTGCTCCTTCCTCCTCACACTTTTCCCCTGCTCCAGCATGGGGTCACTCCCACGGGATACAGTTCTTCATGAACTGCTCCAGTGTGGGTCCTTCCCATGGGCTGCAGTTCTTCAAGAATTGCTCCAGCATGGGTCCTTTCCATGGGGTTCAGTCCGTCAGGAACAGACTGTTCCAGCATGGGTCCCCCACGGGTCACAGTTCCTGTCAGAAGACTCACCCCTGCATGGGCTCTCCACAGGCTGCAGCTTCCTTTAGGGCATATCCACCTATTGCAGTGTGTGGTCCTCCACTGCAGTGTGGATATCTGCTCCGGCATGGTCCTCCACGGGCTGCACGGGGACAACTTGCTTCACCATTGTCGTCTCCATGGGCTGCAGGGGAATCTCTGCTCTGGCAGCTGAAGCACCTCCTCCCCCTCCATCTTCACTGACCTTGGTATCTGCAGGGTTGTTTCTCTCACATTATTGTCACTCCTCTCTCCCAGCTGCTGCCACGTAGTGTTTTTTATCCTTTCTTAAACATGCTATCACAGAGGTGCCACCAGCATCGCTGATGGGCTCCTCTTTGTCCAGCACTAGGTCATTTTTGGAGCCAGTTGGAACTGGCTCTGTCCAACATGGGGAGAGCCACTGGTCTTCTCTCACAGAAGCCACCCCTGCAGCCCCTCCACTACAAAAACTTGCCATGTAAACTCAATACAGCTTCTTCCAGATTGCTCAATATTTGCACTGATTTTCTCCATTCTTTGCTGCTGATTCTCATGACACTTGCCATTAATTTGTTGCCTCAAGAAATCATTCTGGAAACCTTCTGAAATAACTCACTCAGTGCATAAAATTAGGCACTTCTACAATAAAGGATGTAGCTTCATCAAACAGCCAGCTTCTAAACAGAATGACTTGAGTCTTGATTCAGTGCCTTTAGGCACTAGGCTGTCACATAAAGGAATCATTAATAAAGCAAGTATAATTTGTACACCTAAAACAATTCACTGTTCGTTTGGAAAAAGAACTTATCAAATCATTTGAACCAAATTCCCAAGAATCCCTGGGAAAAGGGCCAAGTAACAAAAAATCCATTTCAGCAGAAGACCGAAGAAAGTGAAGTAGAATAGGCTTTTGATGTTATCCTCTAGACAAGAGTTGACCTACAGCTAAACAAATTATAATCACTTCTAACTAATCAGTTTGCTGCATTTTTTTTCAGTCTTTTTCTTTCTTTATCTATGTAGATAAAATAAGCTGATGTAATACTGGATTCCTGACTATTGTCACCTCATCCTCCAACTTCAGAAAGAATAAGAGAGCATTATTTTCATATGCTATGAAAATAAAGCAATAACAAAGCAATAATGTCCGGGAATAAATGTTCACCTTAGGATAGGAGAAATCTCAAGTTACCTTCTCCATAGTAGAATCAGTAAAATACTTCAGCTGAGAAGCTTTGTTAGCTGACTGCTAGAGGGCAGTTCACAATTTGCTTAAATGGAGTACAAACTTATTAAGCAGTTTCCTTACATTATTCGTAATGTTAACACGCTAGCATGAAAGTGCACTGTATATTAATATGCTATACTTAGACTGGGGGGAAGAGGTAGAGGAGGTGTCAGAAGGAAATCAAGAAATTACATATAGTTAAGTATTCATATATTTTTATCTCAGGAAGCCGTTGATAGGATCCTACTGATACATCAACATTGTTGCTTGGAATGAGTTTCAGTCTCATCTGTCTCCCAAAGTACTGGGCTGTTTCTCAGGAATAGGAAGACCAGGCCTATAAAATTCTTTCCAGGCTGAATAGCATAAACAGCAGCTGCAGGGCGTATGAGTGGCTTTTTGGCAGAAAGGCATCCTGTCATGCATTAGACCCACACTCATTAGTATTGGTGAGCATTGCTGCAGTCAGAATTAGCTATTATGCACAAAACTCATGGATAATTTAACCCCAAACAATGAGAAGACATATGTATTTTAACATTAGAAACAATGGTGGCATCACCTCAGCTGCACTCTTAATTCTTTAGGACTCATTGCGAAACTAACCCAGTGCAGAATACTCTCTTGTTAGTCTACCTGAAGACTTCAAAATTTTTAAATAAAAAATAAAACACACTCTTGTAATGATACAAAATAAAGAAAAACTTGATGTGAAAAAATGCACCATAATTTGGACCCACTTCTGCACAGTACAGAGCAGATGCTGAACAGCAGCTGAAGATACTAAGAATTAAGAGATCTCATTACCATTCAGGTAGCATCTAACAGAATCAGGCCTTTCATGAGGCGATAGTATGACCCTACAGAAAGTGTCATAGCAGCATTTCTCATCAGTACATCTCAAAGCACAGCATGAGAGGCTGGTATCATAATGCCCATTTTACAGATAAGGAAACTGAGGCAAAATGTTGTGAAGTACCTTCATCAAGAGCTGAAAATAGAATCCAGTTCTCTTAAATCCTTATCTAGTCTATCCATGAGCTTCCCAGGAGAAAAGGGAGACAATTGTTCTTGGACAATGATAAAGAACTGACTTTTCAGCAGTGCAGCCAGCAAGGGAGACAGACACTCAAAGTCTACAGAAAAAAAAAAAATAAAAATCCACATATTTCTACCCTTATTATAGCCGACACAATCACCAGATCAATAAACAGCCTAGAGTGCTAAGACCACATTTCTTGGCTTGGTTTCAGATGGCATCCCAGAAAAACAAATCCAACTGCCTTCACAAGATTGCTCTGAACTGAGTGGGATTCCTTTCAGGCAGAAAAGTCCCATGCATGGGACAAGTTGTAAGATCAATATATAATACCATGCTGAATTATTAATTTTAAAATATTTAAAATTGCAACATCCCTTTGAATATAAACTATTTCCTACACATAGTCTTGACAGTATTCTCATTAAATGCTAATAGATGGTTCTGTAATAAACAGAAGCTTAAAAATGAATCATATTTATATACCTTAGGATGTCATGAGTAACAATATCTTGCAACTTAGGAGTGCAGAGAACCTTTTTCGTGGTGTATTGACAACTTCTGCTTGCTATTGAACAACACTTTATAGTATCTTACATTATGATTCTGTTTCTTTTGTACCAAAATTTGTGGTTGTTCTATAAATTTCAAATGTTAATTGTATAATTGGCCTTTATGAGGATAGAAGAAAGTCTCGTCAGATTCACCATATTTTTATACATGCAAAGCAATCAGTCCCTTGTGTGCCAGAACAAAGACAAATGTGAGGTATTTTTTCTTCTAAGATAGAAGTAATATATCACTTCCCTCATTAGAAATTTAAAAATTTGGGCTAAAGAGAACTGTAACCAAGCAATGTGTTCAGAAGGTCACAATTCTCATGACCTACTTGTCTAATCCTTCTCTAGGTGTGCCCATCATAATCTATTCACAGCAAAGCTGCTGGTAATGCTGAGGTAACAGTTAATTACATATTTTATTCTAAGGCACTTTGAAATCCTTGAATCAAAGGCACCATGCATTTTCAAATACTATTGCATCCAAAATCACTGTTATCGGTTACTACAATAACAGAAATTGCACTTGTACAGACTGCAGGCCTATCAACGCAAACAAACTTGAATTTCAGAAGAGTCTTAACATGAAATTCTGGTGTTGGGACAGCAGCAGGTGACATAGCCGTTAAAAATTCAGTCCTGTCTCAGATTTTTTCCTTTGCAACAAAACCTTGGAGCCATACTATGGGATACATCATAATTCTGACACACACAAAAAAAA